>JAZGTJ010001096.1:26714-65676 GCA_036877575.1 Botia almorhae | reverse complement strand
AAGAACTGTTGAGTGATTTCATTGCTGTGAAAAGTGTCACAAACATCCTGAAAAAATAAAACAAAGTTTCTCTGAGATTATGTGTTATGTAATCTTGTTAAAATATATTTCTTAAAATAAAAGTATCGAAAAAAGTATCGTTCGGAACCGGTATCGAATTCAGGGTATCGGTATCGGAATCGGTATCGAAAATTTTGGAACGATACCCAGCCCTAATCTTGACTGCAGATGAAAAGTGAAAGTGTGAAAAAAGCTTCTATGTGTTGTTTTCTGTGAGAATCCCTTCCTCTTTAAAGCACAACTAATGCTGTATATCTAAAAATAGTCTCAAGAACATTACAGCATTACAGACAGTGTCACTCAAAGGCCCTGTGGGAAGGTGGGGCTTATCAAAGAGCTGAAGTATTTGGCCTTGCGTTGCCCTTATCTTTGACAATCTCAGCAGAAGTCTATTTTATTGCAAAATGCCTTGGGATTTGCTAGGGAAGTGCTTGTTACAGATGTGGTTAGGTTCTGTGACCCTTGTACAAATTACACTTTAACATCTCCCAATTTGTACATTCTGGTAATACCTCATGGTGAAAATGGTATGTGAATACTTCATTCTAAAATCATGAACGTGAATATTGTGGAATGGGAAAGCTTTCTACTAGATGCTGGAACATTTCTGCAGGTATTTGCTTCACTTGATGTTTAGTTACTTAGACATTAATGCTGGGATGTCACTATCTCAGTACATTTCTGGATCAAATTCATGACACTTTGACAATGCATAAGAGCCTTTTCCAAAAGATAGATGCAGAGGAAATCTTCAATGTCATTATATATTGCTGTGTTTCGATTTCCTAGGGGCCTAGCCTGAAACTTTGCCTATCAAACTTTATGGTTGGCGTAGTGCCTTTGGGCAGGTAGTATGCTCCAAACATCTGCCAAACCCAGATTCATTTATCAAACTGGCAGATGGACTTAATGCACTAAAGCACTTTATTTCCACAGCTTCAAAGTGCAGTGGTGGCACGGTTTACACCAGCCTGGCTAATACATGCTGTTTCACATGGTCATCGTAGGTTATCTGTCTGTGTGCAGCTGTAGGTCTACTGAAACCCATTTAATAGAGTTTCCTACAAACATCTAAATCGCTCACTTTGCTTTCATAGGCACTAAATGGTAAAGCTTTGGTGACACATTGATAAAACAACTATTCATAAATCTATTTCTCCTGATATTGAATCAATACATCAATATATTTTGGAGATGTTGCCACAGTTTCTGGGCTGTCTCTGTCTCTTCATGTAATGCCAGACTGACCCAAAATATAAATAAACATTTTAATACTTTATATTGGTCAAGCATCTAATGTGCCTTTTTGCCAGTAGTTTTGCATAGTGCTGTGTTATACTGGTGTTTATTAATTTAGATTTAGGAACTTACAATACTAGCAGTCTATGAAGAAACCTTGCCTTTAAAGAAGAACAGGCCAGTCTCCAGTTATCATCCTGGAACATACTTAATTGTCCCGAGGGAGTCAAAAATAGTTTCATAAAGATATTTCAGTAAGACTTTCTGTGGGTAGTGAATGCCAGAGGGGAAATCACCGAGATGGAGGAACATGAAATCTGGCTCTTGAAAGTTTAGGTGTCATAGTGTAGTGGATCATTTAGATCACATTTCCCTCACTTACTGTTATTGATATGAAGGTACAATTGTGTCAGTGTCATTGAGAGCAGAACCTGTCTGCACAATGATAATCACTAAGAACATTTTGACAGTCACACATTTCTAACATTGACACCAACATCATTAAGCATTAAGCTCTAGGGTGCCGTCTATTATCTGCTGTCTTTACTTGTTCAAAGCCTTTTGAATGGTGCTTGATGTCAGGCAGCTAAAGAAATGTCTGAATTCTAGTCAATTGGAAAGTAAAGTTGCTTCTATTTTCAAGCCTAATAAAAACAGCAGCAAATGCAATAAAAAGCAGAATAGCAATTTTGGTGGTGTGATAATCAAGCTTTCAATACAAGACCATTCACTTAATTCCCAATTCAAAAGAGCTTTTTTCTCTCATTATCTTGTTTTGAGTGCATAATAGATTGAGTGAAGAATCACTTTGTTTTATTAAGTCGAAACATTAAACAGCGCTTTTACCACCTCTGTGCAGTGTGATGATAATGAGAATGTTTGGCCCAAAAATGATGCCAGCAGTTTTTAATGTTTAAGATTTGTATGTTTACATGGAGAGCGATATTCAGTTCATATGTCATCAGTATAAAATGTAATTCACAGCCCAAGACTGTTTTAGTGTGTTGTGTGTGAATTTATGGCTGCATATGTGCACTTTTATGAGTTGTCAAAGCTGGTGAGAGTGTTTTCCCAGCTAACAATTTTAGGCTGTAAGAACGTTTCCCTAACATTTCCATTAAGTAACAAAAACATTACAAATGTAATTTTGAAAGCTCTAGGCGTGTTCCAAACGTCTAGTAATGTTTTATTAACATTATTACTTGCTTATGGGAAAGTAATTCAGACATTTTTAATTCTGCAGCGCTTTTAAAACATTCCACTAACTATTTAAGAATAATGTTTTTACTATATCATATATAATGATAAGACAACATTCTACTAATGTTACTACATGACATTTGTAGATAGCTTTGAGAGAACTTTTAGGGAATGTAAGCCAATGTTCTGAGAATGTTCCCTGTTAGCTGGGTGAGTGTTAAAGACCTTTGATGTGGGACTGTGTCTTCTGTGCTTCAGTGCTGATCTCTTGTGTGTATGCTTTATATGACCATCTGTCCATTACAGGATAAACTAATCCATCTGAGATCGTAAAGCTTAAACTGGACATTTTCCAACCCCACCCCCAACTCTTTCTCATACATAACATACTACAAGAATTATTGGCAATTGCAGTCTGTGGTTTGGCTGGTAAATTTGATATGCTTTTTGTGGTTAGCTTTATTACATTCAGGGGAGGGTGGAGTAAGGTGTGCCACTTTTTGCCTAAGTTGTCCTTTAGGGACAGAGATATGAAAAATGAATACTTCTAAATATATTTCAGGATGTGTGCTATCAACTGATATGGATAGAAAGCACCTGTAACATAGGGCCATAGAAATATGTCTTCAATGAGATTATATAAATACATTTAATATGTAAATTATTTAAATTTTAAATTCAAGGGTAACATTTTGACCACTCATACCTTCTTTGTCCTGAATCAGTGAGTAATATTGTTTGACTGTAGACTTGCTTTAGAATATTTACTGCAGTCTGTTAGTTGTCATGCTGCTGTCTTTCTCTGTATCTCTCTATGTCACTCATTGTGTTGATTCTCTGTTGTCTGTTTCTCTGTGTTTTTGATATTTGTCAAGATTTGTCACAAGTTTCAGGTATGAGTATGCCTAAGAATCACGTTTGCGCTTGTTTGTGTGAGTGCAACCGTCATTTATAAGACACACCATTTGTGAATCTCTCCCTCTTTCTGCGTGTGTGTAGATTAATGTAAAAGTTAAAGTTATACATTTTGTTTAGTATGTGTTTCCTGGGATTCAAACCCACGACCTTTGCCCTGCTAATGCAATGCTCTACCAGTTGAGCTAGCTTCTTAAGGGTTGATTAAGGGTTGATCTAGATCAAAAGGAGCTTTCTGGGTCACAGCACAACTTAAGGTGATAGCTGCTGGTAGGACCTGTGACATACTATCAATTACCATAAAAATAGTTTGTCCCTTAAGGCGCAGTCACACCACACTTTCCAGTTTGGTGTATTCTGCCCCGTGAATTTGTATCACGTGAATATGAATACAAGATCAATATGTTACTCCATGACCTTTTCAGATGGATAATAGCAGTATTGCACAATCCCATTTTGTATAATGCAGCTTTAAAATAATAAAAATAATAACAGTGCAAGTGAGTTGGAGTCCATTACGTGAGGATGAAAAAACAATGCTTTGGTGCGACAACATATCTGGTTGCCGTCTGTCTCCATAGAATTTTTGCATGCTAACATGTGACTGCGGCGTTAATTTACAAAAGTAAAAAAAAGTTTACAGTAATACACAATAGATAGCCTGTGGGGCAAGGTATTAAACTCAATGAATATTAGAAATACAGCCACTAGGGATGAGACTGTTCTTTTATCTACTTTTTGCTAGCATGTGTACTAGTGTGCACACACAGACTTCTGTTTCATTACAGTAATAACAATAATGCTCTACACCACTGGCAGATAGGGATTTATATTACATTCTCATGGTTAAATAATATGTAATGGTAATGTGATGAGGGATTAAAGTGTATTAAGCTGTATTCAGAGTGAGGTCAGCTCTGAGGACTTCTGACCTGCACTGTGTACTTTGCTGGTGTATCTTCCAGTGGTCATGCTGCTCTTGTTTTGATTGTCTATCCTGAAGCAAATCCTCTGCTCTATTTCACCTATCCTCCTTAGTTCTGTCTCTCTCTCTCTCTCTCTCTCTCTCTCTCACCCTCACCACATGGAGAGTAAGGAGAGATGTTTCATGTGAAGATCAACACAAAACTGGCATGTGAATTGCATATTACCATTCCTTATTCACTTACTCTCTTTTTTGCACTTTTCTGTTTATCTTGCACTTTTCCTGACACTTCACAGCTCTCTCCAGCTTTTAAATCTCTGTCATTGTAAATGTGTGTAGTTCCCTGCTCAAAATTTTAGCATGGCAGTTTGAAAATAAGGTTACATTTAATTATTACATTGTGCCTAACATAAATTACATGGTTACCTAACATAAATTAAATATAAATATGCCTAATCAATAACATATTTACATATAACACACAGCATATAACATTCATAAATCAATAAACAAGATTGAATGTTTGTCTTGTTTGAACGTCATATCTCATATTAAACCTCATAGGAAATGTTTTTTCCTCAAAAAAAATATTTCAAATCAATATTCTGTGTCCAATAATTTACTTATGTGGCAATTGGCCATGTAATAAGCTCTACATGTCGGGGTCATGATCACTCTGTCAGAGTTTATTCTGCAATAACAACCGGCTGGCTGTACATTATCTCTTACTTAAAGAAAACAAAGGGAAGGGTTGAGTTAGCAACAGTGTCACTACATGTTGGTAAAGCACACAAACAGCATCGTTTTTTCCAGATGTAGTCTTACTCTATGCGCAAAACATTTTGGGCCTATTTACAGCTCTTAAGCTGTAACCAGGACTAAGGCACAACAGCACTGCCTGGAACAGGAAAGTGGAAACTTAATTGTAAGTTTTGCCTGGCTTTCATTTTTGTTGACAGCTTCCCATTGACCAGTCAGAACAGAGAAGTCATTGATGTAACAGACGACACCTGGTGTTAATCAGCAGTTCCTCCCAAAGGAACAAGAAAGGAATCAAAATAACAGGCATATGGACAATTTCAAGTCATACAATCATATGTTCTTGAATGTAAAAATAATCAGAAATAAAATAATTCTTAGGAAATAACACCCCTGTCCACACAAACTGCCACAATACAGTCTCACCTATGACAGTTTATATGTTTTTGTTACTACTTTTTGTCCTATGTTGTTTTTCTCACACTGTTTCTTTTACTGTTGGTGTCTTTCTTTTTCCTTTTCTACACTACATCCGCCTCTGTGTGCAGCCAATGTGTGTATCTGCTCCTTCCTCTACGGACCAGTGGAAATGACCGCAGTCTGACACAGAGAATGTCAGTCAGTCAGTCAGTCAGTATTCCTGTGGGATTGTCCTCGGCTCTATGATATCACCTCGAAGGCATGATTGTAAAGGCTCAGTTCAGGGTGTGGTGCTCTGGACGCCACAGCGTGCTTTGATTATTTGAGTTGAACTCTGGGTTTGCTCTTGGCTGACTGCTGGGAAGCATCATAGCACATGAGCTCTAGTGAACACAAGCTGGGTTCAGTTCTGCTCGGCGAGTCCAGATGAGCAGAGTTGAGGTGTCAGGTCTGTTGCCTATTGGGACGCTGCCTGTCTTTTCTCCATGGCTGTTTTTTATTCAGTTTGGTAGGTGACCAGTGTTTAGTGGCTCTCCAGTAACTTTATATAAGAGTGGAAGAGCAAACAGTCAAACAGTGATCCCCAGGCAAATGGGTGTGTTTGTGTGTGTTTACTTGGAAAATAAAGAGTGGATTTATAAGAGACCTTAGGTGGTTGTTTGCTCTGTAATTTGTGTTATTTTTTTGTTTTTGTTTTTTGCAGTTGAATTTGTCAGGAAAGCTGGCCTGTGAGCCATTGTTTTTGTGAATTTTCTGGAGGCTCTGAGGTAGCTGTGTATGCCATCACGTGTAAACTTAAGTTTTCCTTTTCAGTACAACATAACAATATATTTCAGTTGTTACATAATTAACAATTACACAATGCTAAATAGTTTTTACTCTTAAAGGGCACTGGAGAAAGGGTGCACTAGGTTCATTTCAAATAAAATCTAAATGTACAACTTAATCCCTTCATGAGTAAATAGTTCCATTTTGAATGGAATTTGCCCGAAGTGCCAAGCTAAATGACGTGTACTGCTGATTTGAAGTGTAATTTTATTTAAATTAAAAATAATGTTGAAGTAAACATTGCATGTAAACTTTTTTGTGTTTGTTTTCTTTTATTAACTGTAACAAATATTATCTATGTCTTTAAATGCTGTCAGAGGTTGACTAATCTGGCATTTGCTGTTTACTGTATCCTCTAATGCTTTGCTGGTTTTAGTTGTAGAAGGAAATAAGTATACATGTCAAACTACCTCATAGTTTATGAAATTAAACGTGTTTAAACAATTCCATGTTGCTATGACAGTCTTGTTTAGCAAGCTCAGTTGTGTTGGATTTTGTGCCGAAGCAGAACCATGGTCACATTGATTCAAAAGCAAATCTCTCCTGCTGACAAGCCAAGCCTCATAGAGTTTTTAATCCCGAGCTGTAATCCACCATGGTACAATTACAGTGACAGTTACATTCATTAGGGAGATGGAATGGCAGATTTCAGCAATAATTGTTGTGATCTGTGTTTGTGATCCTTTCTTCTTCAATATTCCAGCATGCTCTGTTTTAAAATGCCAAAGTTCCTGTTGTTCCTGATCCTGGCCTTGATTTACTGTTGACTGCTGCCTGAAGATGACATCTGTGGCTTAGCAATGAAAGTTCACAAATACATAAATAACCCCAAATCATATACTGTTGCTGTGCAACCATTTTAATTCCACTCTTGGGTTTGTTGAAGTTGTGCACACACCAGAACATCAAGCTCTGTTTTGCCTTTTAACATATACTTAGGGTCTCTTTACCACTAACGGCTTCACAGGAAAACATTAAAATGTTCATTTACACTTAGACATAGTTTTAGTGTAAACCACTCTCAAAGACCTCACCCACTTATTACCCCTTTTTAACTCTCTTTGTCTCAGTGTGAGACCGTGTATACTGTAGTCTGGGTTTTATTTATAAAACGGCTTTGATTGGATGAGTTTAACAGCCTGTATAACCCTGTCTGTTGGACCCATGTTTGGGTTTGAATTTAGTGCCCTCAGACCAACTGTGAAATCTAAACTGTAACTGTATTTAGGCTCTGTTTACACTATTAAAGTATTAAAATCGATCTCTGGTAACAAATGGTCAGTTGATGCCCTTGTTTTAACACTGTTTGAAATTCAGGGAAATAGTGGCCCTTCACTGGCCTTTCAATCGGGGATGCATCAGGCCAGATAGACATTTACACTACAGGTGTAATACAAATGTAATCCATGTTGTTTGATCGATCAGATCACAAGCCATTTAGAAACTGACATTATGTTTTGCGCTGACCACTTGTGATTGGCTGTCAAAATGGATCTTTACTGAAAATCCTTGTCTTAAAATTGACATGTTTACATTACCGCTAAGCCCTCCGTCTTATGTCTTGCATTTGGCGTCAAGGTAAACGAACACACAATATAATGCGAGGGTGTAACCTGGGGGTACGTTTCAGTTTTATCCCACTGCTAAAAAGTAAATCCATTTTGTCCGTGAAGTGGTTTGATGGGATAAATTTGAATTAGCGTAGTGCTGTGAAGGCATTAATATTCAGCCGCAAATTTGGACTTGGCTATCAGATTTTATTGACATCAACTCAACATACAGCTGATTCAAAGTGTTGTGTAGCTGGTGCTCTGTGTGGGTTTGTGGACGCTGGTACAACTATTGAGACCCTGTGTGGGCTGTGTTTGTGTTTAACTTGCCCTTAATACAGATAGGATTAAAATCCACTTCTCTGTGGATTTTTTTAAACCTTAGGCTGTGTTTGTTTTAGTAGCACATTAATGTTTTGGACTGGTGTGCATAAATAATGGTGTCCATAATAATGGAACACCAGTCAATAATTCAATTCAGTTTGTTTATATAGCGCTTTTTACAATGTTACATTGCTTCAAAGCAGCTTTACATAAAAAAACAAAGAATGATTATAAAACACAGAACAAATGTCAGACATGTTAATGGTATTATTGCAAATAATATGTGTAAGTTGTATAAGAAGTGGATAGGATATAAGTAGAAATAGGAAGCGAATTCAGTGCAAAGTGTTCTGACAAAGATTGTAAAACCTCACAATTATATGGAACAGCATAGGGAGATTGTATTGGCAGCCTCTGTATCATTTAGGATGTGATTGAATCAACAGCAGTTTGGGCACAAGCTCTTGGCACAGAGGGAAAATCAATAAGAAGGAAAATACAGACAGCAATTGCTAAATATAATTATTCATCAAATGAATTGCCTATTGTTTTAAGTATCCACCAATTTACACATTTCTTAATTGATTCATTATTCATTATTACTTGATTTACCAGTAATCAGTTGATTAATGAGCAGGACAAATTAAAGATCAGGCCATCAGTCTGGTTGTTTTCTTCCTTTTTGCATGTCGTTTAGAACTTTCCTCCAGTTTCCTGCGGTTTTGCTGGGAAACCTGTCCATCAAAGAGGACAGCTCTAAAATGTGATTTGTTCAGCCTGTGCTGTGCTCTAGCAACTATTCCCTTTAGCAAGAATATCGCTGTCAAAATGCTATAAACATGCTGATATACACTGTAGATTCAAAGACTCCCTCTCAAAAATGGCTATCTAGGTTTCTGAAAGATTAACTGAAGGGGAAATGGTTTTGGCTAGATGTAAATGTGAGCTCAGTTCTGAGGCCCTCACACTCTTTGATCTTTTGCGTCCAGCTTTGAGGCACTGTAGACACAGTCAAGGGGCCTTTAAGGGTCGTCCATTTTGGAGTTCTATTAACTTTCTCTTGACCTGAATGTAAAAGCTAGTGGGGTTTTCATCTCTGGCTCTGTGATGAAGTAGTGGATGGTGAGAAACCAATGAGCTGTGACTATATGTCAGACACCTACAAATATCAATCTCTTCGCTTGCAGCCTCCATTGACTCTAAGCATGGGTGATTTTTTATTTTTAATAAAGGATGGGACAGTGGGTCAAGGTTATTTAAGAGAAACATCCAGCGGTGTAGTTGTGTGATGTGTCCCATTGTTATTCCTTCACAGTCATTCTATTGTGTGTGCAAAACACACATTAAATAGATGTATAGTAGTAAATATAGTATACAAAAATATACATGAGAAAAATGACATTTCTTGTTTCACAATTTATTCAGTGTGTATCTAAGTGGAAAATCATAGGGCTATTACATACAAAATTTGCCCTTTTGCACATTTAATAGATTACACCATAGAGGACCTTAGTGGGCCCCCCTCACAACAGGGCCCAGAACAACAAAACCTGTTATTGCCCCTGACAATCATAAGTTTCAGTGTTTTAACATTAAATAAATTTACTAGGAAGAAGTATTTGTTAAGAAAGGAGTAAGTGATTTGTAGCAGATGTCGCTCGTACACATTTGTCTCTCTTAGCATAAATGCTTCAAAGGATTTTCTGCCTCTAATAAAAACATTAATGATGTGGTACAGGGTATATCTGACACATACAAACCACAGAACATGAAAATGTGTTTCCAAGTACCTAATTTACTGTGCAAACTAGTTCCCTCATACAGTAAACAAAGTCTAAGAATAGTCCTGTCACCTCCTGTAATAGTGACATAGTCTGAATGACAGTGCTGTTGAAGTATAACAGTAGTGCTTTTAGCTCAGATTTGGCCTCCACATTGTCTTGGAGATGAGATCATCCCATGCTGACAGACGTTCACTGGGCCTTTTGTCTTAATAATAATCCAATAGTACGCATTTGTCAAAGAAAGTTTATGTGTGCATTTTGGTGTGTTTGGTGAGTCTACTATTGGAATAATGTTGTATTATAGGATTGTCTGAAAGTCTGATATATGACCATTGCAAAACATTTGTATATAGATCTATGCAGTTGCATAGGATGCGCATGGCTGCAGTTTTTGATACCTGAATATAATATTTGTGCTTTAATTCAAGTATGTGCTGTAGTGGAATGTGGTGCTAGCAACAATGTCATAGGTTTGCTTTCAGATTCCAAATCGTAAAGTCACTTTGGATAGAAGTTGCTGCCAATTGTAAATGGATGTAAATTATATGCATATTGGTGAATGTTTTAAATCCACCAAATCATCATCAGATGCCATTTGTAAATTAAAAAGATTTGCAAATGACAACAGAAATGGCATTGTACCTACTTTACTGGCATCTGATCAGCAGTGTGGTATACTCCCATTCTGTTGAAATACATTGTGTCTGGACCAAACTGTTTTTTTTACAGTTTCAACAAACACATCACAGATGACTTCTGTGCATTGTTGACGTTGCGGTGAAATATCTTCAGTTGGTTTCGTCCTCCTCTGCCAGATGTGGTTTGCGTTTTGGGCACACTGTGTTTTTAAACTGTTTGCAAATGTTTGTGGATTTACTGGGAATAAAAGAATCTGAAATTTTTTATATTCATGGATGTTTTTGTGGCTAGCTGGCTCATTTGTGCTCAGTTCAAGAAATATACAGACATGATACGTGATACAGACATTGTTGCTGTACATGCTTGGTTTTTCAGTCAGCAACATATGGCCACTGTGTAAAGGTGGCAATAAACGGTTAAAAACAGTACAGATCTTTATTTTCATGGCTTTTTGACATGTTAATGTGAAATCACAATAAATCACAGCGTGAGTCCCAATAAAAAATATAATAGACTAAGACACCTTCTAAATTGTTTTCTAAAACTAGTATAAAAGCTCGTACTTCACATCTTTTCTTCACTATTGTAGGAAATGTCTCTTGTTGATAGTACCATGCTGTGCTAGCCTGAGGCTCTCCATCTCATTCCCTGTCCTAAAATCTCTTTCTGTCCTTGATTTGAGCTCCTTAGTTAGTACAGTAAAACACAAGAAGAGCAAAAAATAATTAAATAAGTGATTGACATGATGAATGATTTACAGAGACGATACAGTAAACGTCATCACTGTTTAGTGTATTGGATTATTGGTGTGATAAATAATAATTAGCTAGATAAATTATTTATTTTTGTATTATTTTTGTATACAATATACTCACAATATATCACAGTGATGCCTTAGAAGAACGTTTATTTGAATTTTTTATAACCTAAAGAACTTTTTATAAACTAAAGAACTTGTAATTGAAGTTGCTTCCTTGTCCTCACTTGTAAGTCGCTTTGGATAAAAGCGTCAGCTAAATGACAAAATGTAAATGTAGTTTGTTCCAATTCAAAGAATTTCTGTGTAATTCAAAGGTTTCCTGGATGTTTTATGACAAGTCAATACTGTTTATTTTAAGTGTACTCAGTAATTTCTTAAATTCTTGTGTGGTAGCTGTTAAGCTACTAATGTAAAACATTATGATCTTTGAATGTTCAAAAAAGACAAAAGTCAGTGGTTTTATGTAATTTACTATGGAACATTCTTAAGATCTTCCGCAATAATATAAGCCAGCTGGTGCATTGTCACTTGTTGGTGTTTATATCTTCAGTCTTATGAGGTAGCTTTAACTGTGTCAGTTGTGTAATACTTAGTGTATAATCAGAATGTAGATTTTTAATTAGACATTAATTTAAAATTACATTTTTTTGAAAAAGACATTGCAGCATAGTGAGTGGACAACAGCTGATCACTGTTGTGTCCCTCAGTGTTCCTCCTCAGCAAAATTCAATACCATCTCAGTTTTCACACATTCCCTCTGATGACCAACAGTGACATCTTTACAGCTGGCAATTCACCAGACATCCCAGAGCTGGCTTATTAAAAACCAGGAAGTAACCATGCATATAGTGTATTGCTTTCATTGATGGAGAAAACAGAAAACTGCCTGATGCCCACTGCTTACAGGATTCAGTGACTTCAGGCCAGTTGTTGTACTCTGACTCATGGTGGCAAATCTACAGAGATTGTTAGCTGGTAGCTCTGGGGATATTTTTGTCATAAACATGGTTTTCGGTACAAAGCTGATCTCCTGATTGATGTGCAGTTGCTGTGATTGGCACTCCAGCCTGCAATAACACATTCTGATCTTGGCCCTCCTCCGCTGACAAATGAGTATATTTTGCTTCAATCCAGTGGGATTATGGCCCACATTTCTCTGTTGTGGAGGAAGGGATGAAAAATAGAGAGGATGGATAAGGAACAGTTGGTTGTTTAAGTGTCACATTGCTGGTTTGTTGGCACACGTGGATTGTGTTCATGACGTCATGATGATGTCGTTGAGCCCTGTGGCACAAAAGTAGCGTGATTTCACTGGACAAGCTGTGCAGGCAAGATTTCATTTTTAAATGTTTTAAATGTTTTAAAGCATTTCTAGCGAAAGTGATGCTGGTACTTCACTAAAACTGCAAACCTTAGAAGATATGATTTTGTTTTGAAATATCATATTAGTGATTCATTTAAGAGACTACAATTGTTTGTCATTTTAAAATAGTGTGACATTAGTGAAAAGGGGACACAGAACTTGTTGAACTTTTTAAAATCATTGTTAATCAATCAAGTTTTTTCTAGTCACTACATGTAAACAGATGAAGAATTCTCTGACTTCTACAGTGTTACATACTAATAAAATATTCTATCCCACCTCAGTTTTCTCAAGGCCACTTTGACATTATAATTGACAGCTCATCTTTGTGCTGTTTTTTTCAGGTTGACAGAATCATCAGGATTACTGACTGATGGACCAATTAACTACAAGTACAAGACCAAGTGTACATGGCTAATTGAAGGATAGTAAGTACTGCTATGTTAAGTCAATTTGTATGTTCTCTTTTTATTTAACATTTTTTCTGCATGTTATTTTAATCAGACATTTATAAATAAATTTGTTTTTTATGTATTTGTGAAATGCATTTTATTATTATTAGCAAAAATATATTTTTGTTTTAGCCCAAATGCTGTCCTTAGGTTGAGGTTCAACCATTTTGCCACAGAGTGCAATTGGGATCACATGTATGTTTTTGATGGAGACTCGATATACGCACCTTTGGTAGCCGTTTTCAGGTGAGTGATACTATAATTAACATCACTGTAATGAATGTTAATAAATAGATATTTGATTTATAGTGTTCTTATTGTGAACATTTCATCTTACCGTACTTTTATTACAGATTAGAATAGTCACTTCACTCTTGTCATAGAACTCCTCTTGCAGTTGTCAGAATAAATATCAGAAAACTGACAGGAGTATGTCTGTCATTCTATATCAATCAACCAATCGAACAAATAAACACACACACTGGTGTATATTTCTACAATGTCAAATGATCTAAAGAATCAACAATTAAATGAACAGCCCATTTTGCATCAGTGCTTGATTTGATTTGATTTATATTGTTTATAGTTTTAGAGAAGTTTCAATTGTCCTGTTTTCATACTTTGATGAGTAGTTGGCTAAGTTTTTAACAGGAAAAATCAGTTTTGGCAGGCAAATTAAATCAGTGCTTAATATACCTGCATCTCATGATTTTGGAAAAAACAGGTACTAAAGCACAAAAAAAGATAAAAGCAGTTGTTTCCCCTCTCTTTCTATTCTTTCTGTTATTTTCCTCTCCTTCTGAAGTGATATCTGCTCTAATAGAATAGATAGGTCTTGTGCTGGGATACCTGCTGTGTGCTTTATGTGTGTGTGTTTGTATGCAGTGTCTGGTTCATTGCATTTCTGTGTCCTGTGGTGTTTCTGAGAATCCACTTTTGTTGAAGCACTGAATATGATCTCATTCTCATTCTTATGGGAAGAATATAGGACTTATTCAAGGCTTCCTACAGAGCGTGTTTTTCCGATTATCCTTTCTGATGGATGAGGAAATATTTCTTGAACTGTTGCTGTTTGCTTAGTGACAGCTGGCGTCATGCAGCAGTGGAAGTATTTTGACAGTGTTTTGTGGACACTGGAACATGTGCACGTGTATGTTTGTGTGTTTAGGAAGAATGTTTTACTATCTATTTTTTTTAACTCTTGCTGGTCCAGTGGTCTGGTTGTCCCGGAAACAAAAGGCAATGAGACTGTTCCAGAAGTGGTGACTACATCTGGATTCGCAATGTTGCACTTTTTCAGTGATGCTGCATACAATCTTACTGGATTCAACATCTTTTATTCGTAAGTGTCATTTGTTACAGAAAGATTCAAACATTTTGACACATCTCATTCTTTAATGTCTGTTTTCGACTGTGGAAAAATTGTAAGTTGTTAAACTATGAAATATAGGAAGTATGTGAGTTTTATTGTGTTCAAAAATGAGTATTTTATAATTATCAATTAAATTTTTTTTTTTTTAGATACTTCAAAGTAACTTACAGCTTTTCACACTCTGGGTATTCTTACCAACATAATGAGACATGTTTGCTTTATAGACAGTATTTAAAAAGCTGGCCACTTGTTTTTTTTTATGTATTTTTTATTTATATACGTTGACATCCTGAGCGCCATCTCTCACCTGTGCTGTGCAGGATAAACTCCTGTCCCAATAACTGTTCGGGTCATGGAAGATGTACGACGAGCAACTCTATCTCCAGCAGTGTGTACTGTGAGTGTGAGCGGTACTGGAAAGGTGAGGCCTGTGATATTCCCTACTGCTCAGATGATTGTGGAAGTCCCGACCGCGGATACTGTGACCTCACTGGAGAGAAGCTCTGCGTCTGCAACGACAGCTGGCAAGGTGCTTTACCATGTTATTATATACAATATCTGTCTCCACTATCTCCACATAACCGTTAATAACTTTGTTTGAACATGTTATGAGCTCAGACAGATCTGGACAACATACACCAAGCTTATCTGTGATATCTATGATCACAATTTGTCTTTAATAATACGTACTGTAGGGTTGTTTCACAAGAAAGATTATTCATCAACAGTGCCACCTGCTGGCTGTGCAGTAATTTATTTCATGTAACAAAAGCAAGAATGGGACAAAAATTGTTTATAATGTAAAAGACTTTATGATAGAGCTCAACTAGCACAGTTTATTTTCTATTGAAACAAAAGTTGGTGTGAGATATGTTGAAGGGTGTGTATCTTAAAAATAGCATCGCAAATAACAATCGCAACTCTTACTGCTCAGTATAGTGTCTTTATGTTGGTAGTAACTGAAAATAGTTTGGAAAGACTGACTTCTCAGGCATGCAAAGCTTGATTTGAACCCACAACACTATTCTTGATTCACAGAACGGTTTATTTTAATTAACCACTAGTGGGCAGTGTTGGATCAGTTTTATGTTAACTCTACCTGAACCCCCAGTAGAGTGTTTGCATATCAGCAGTAATTACACTATGTTGCTTGTACAATTATAAAACAACAATAAAATTTTGCGCACCATGTAAAGTTTGTCTCTAGTATTATTTTTCTTTGCATTTGTGTCACCAAATTTACAACATGCTCATGAAGCCATTTAATTTACAATGTCTGCATGATTCTTCTGTCCCGTCTCAGGTCCAGATTGTTCTATAAAAGTCCCCTCTGCTGAGCCGTACTGGTTTTTGCCTAACGTGAAGCCTGATGGACAGTCACTGGGTCGGGCGTCTCATAAAGCAGTGGTTCATGGGAAGCTCATGTGGGTGATTGGAGGGTTTAGCTTTAACTACAGCTCCTTCCAGATGGTTATAAAGTAAGTTTTGCTGACTGGTGACATCATTAACCAACGCTTTATTCCTCTTTTATTCTTTACTTCATGTAAAAAACAACTCACTTCCTGCACTCTGTGGTTTAATCATGTGTAAACCTGTGACGGCTAAACATGAAGTGGAAAGATCTTTAAATTTAATTTTTAACCCTTTGGGTGTTGAGTTCTGTTACCAGGGTGGTTACCTTTGACCTCCACACATAGTTCTGTGTATCTGTCCTCATTATACTGTGTCTTAGTGGTTTTGTAACTTACATTTACTATGCATGTTATTCTTGTTTATCTTTTTGTAATTGCTCTGTTTATTTAGTCTTTTGTCTTTATTGCAGCTATAATTTGGAGAGCAGCGCATGGGACATAGTGCCAATCAACAGTGGCCCCCTGCAGCGCTATGGACACTCTCTGGCTCTCTACAAGGTAATCACTGACTTACGCCTGCTGAATCTGCTGATCACCATGCTTTGCGTAACAATGCCTTTATGAGTCTTTTGGCTGCTTGGTATAGATATGCAAAATGTCTTTTGGCTCATTGGTTGATTCACAATAGGGAACATCCACTTTTAAGTGCAGGAAATTTAGGCTTTTCTTGTCTGAGAACACAATGCAGCTTCTAGTCCAAGCTCTCGTAATATCAAGGCTGGACTACTGAAATGCCCTTCTCGCAGGCCTTCCAGTCAACGCAACCAAACCCCTGAAAATGATCCAGACTGCTGCAGCAAATCTGGTCTTCAATCAACCGAAGAGAGCCCACGTCACACACCTTCTGATCTTACTCTACTGGCTTCCCATAGCCACCCACATTAAATTTAAGTCTCTGACCCTGGTCTTCAGGACAGTCACCAGAACTTCACCCTCATATCTCAACTCACTCGTTCAGATATATGTAAACAAGCAACTTCTGATTCCCTCACAAAGAGGTACCAGATTGCTTTCTAAGATATTCACCTGTTCTGTTCCTTTCTGGTAGAATGAGCTCCCAGCCTCCACTAGATCTACAGAGTCCATCACAACCATCAAGAAATAACTTAAGTTATTATAAGTTCTCTTTTACCTTCTGCTGTTCATTTTATCCATAACATCAACACTGTTCTCACTTGTAAATGTAGCTTTGTAGACTAGGCTTGTTGGATCTTAGAGCAAAATTTTTAATGCGCTCTCTCTTTAAGTCGCTTTTTTAAGACACTTATAAAAGTGTCTGCTAAATGAATAAATATAAATGTAAATACTCTGCTAGTTGCTCATGTATTTGGATGTTGTATTTTCAAGCAACAGTGCCCACTAGTGTTCATAATAGAAAAAGATTTTAAACAATTTTATTATAAAAGTGGGACAAATGCATTACTAGTATTATCTATATAGACGTTTTCTGTGTTACATTATGAGTGTAAAATATATTGTTTTTTCTTTTGTTCTCTTTTCCCAGCTTTGGAAAGCGACTTCCTCTTTCCTATTCCTATTTTGCTTAGTCCTTTTGCCCTCCTTTCTTTCCTTTAACAGGCAGACACAAAATATAAGAGATAATCAGACAGAGTTGTGATTTACATGTCATGTTATAGAAAAACAGCAAGATTTGTTTTGAGCGGACTGAGGATATTTGTTGATTTTAAGTTTATTTTAAGATAAAACACATGTTGCATTGGCCAGGAATTGAACCCGGGCCTCGAGGATTCTACCACTAAACCACCAATGCTTGTTGCAGGTCATATGACTTTTGTGTGGTCTCGTGGGTATGTGGGTCCACATGTAAATGCAGTGCTACAACAAAAGCAACTGTGTTAGTAGAGAGAGTAGCAAAAACAACCACAAAAGACACAGGGGCTGGGTAAACAAAAGAGGTTAATCTAAAGCCAGAAATTTACATTCCTGAATTCACAGCAACTTACAAATACTACGAATAGAGACTAAAAGTTGAGTAGAGTAAGAGCTGTATAAGATTGCAAGTTTTAATGCAAGTTCTCAGGCCCCTCAGCAAACACACTCACATAAGCATTGGTGGTTCAGTGGTAGAATTCTCGCCTGCCACGCGGGAGGCCCGGGTTCGATTCCCGGCCAATGCAACTATGTTTTTCTTCTTAAATACCAGCTTGTGTGAAAAATGGTAAATCACACACTTCTCTCACGAAAATACTTTGTGTTTTTTCTATTAATGGAAAATAACATTTTGTGAATCAAATTAAGCGAGTCGAAACATTAAAATAATAGGCTGAGCTCTTTCTAACATAAAAGCACAATCCACTTTATCATTACTCAAGGCAGGGGATCTGTTTAGATGAGCTTGATTTTGTTTAGATAAAGAACCATTAGCGGGTTTCATTTTGGATGAGACACATGCTGTCCTGCCCAGCTGAGCTGAATGTTTAATTTAAGATATGGGGTGAAGTTATCCCATACGCAACTAGGAATCTTTGAGTGACAAATTCCTTCCAATACATTTTCCAGTGCAGGGAGTTTAGTTTCTTCACCAGGGTCTGTGATATTGTCTGCAGATTCTTCAGAATGTTTATGTTGCTAATGGTTTCAGAGCCATGCTCAAGTCCAGAGGAAATAGAAAGGACCTTTCTCTCAGTTCATTAAGTAAACTAGTTTTGGACTATTTTTAAGACTACCTGTCCAGCAGTACGTCTGTCCAAGACCTCAGACTTGTTTCTCAGGCTTACATATAAACACATGCTCTTTAGGATCATTCAAGGGTCCCTTCAGACATTTTCAAAGAGTCACTGCACTACATCAAACCTCTCACTATGGTCTGGATGTCACACGTTAAGTGTAACGTTAATGAAAATGCCTGCCCCTGCAAATGCATTCTGGTTCTATGTACAAAAGCCCTTGGTCTTTGTTTTGTATAAGTCATTACTAAAAACTGCTGTTTTTTTGTTGCTGTTTGTATGTACTCTTAAGATGTACATGTAAGAAAAATATGTAAAGGCAGCTATGTAATTTGGGTAGCCATCATTAGCAGTATAAACATTCAACTGCATCTAATAAATAAATAAATGGAAATGGAAACATTTATTATCACCACTCTCACAGTGGAGGGAAATAGGCTTTGCATAGTATGATCACTTCTGAATGGAACGCATCTTCTCACTCATGCACATTGCATATTGTGATTTATTGGCTGCCTTCACTGGGCCAAAAAGTCCCTGGCAAATGAAACAATCCAAATCACTGTTTGTCTAAAATACCCATTATTCTATATTACAAAGCTGTTGCCTTGTATCAGATGTCATTATTTACCAAATGTTTTCACCTTGATGACAGGTATAGAGCAGCAGGCCAGTAAACATTCAGTCAGAGAGATTAATTAGCACAGCAGGAGGTATGTTGTCATGCATGTTTGTATGGGAGAGGTTAGTCAGCTAAATATGAGACGGCCCTTTGCTTCTTTCATAAATCATAAACCATCTACCTAAACAAGTTATCTACGCTCTATCTGGACCAAATCAATGTGTGGATATCCTCACACTGCAAGCATTTTCTTAACCGTACACACTTCTCTGCATGTATTGATCTCAGGCAATGTGGAAATGTGTTGGATTGTGGAGACAACATACACAAACAATCAGGTATAGACTTGATAAATGACCAGAAGGAATACATAAGGCTTGTGTATGATTTAGATCAGCATTCCTGCTGTTTTTTTTCACTGTGGAGAACCCCTAGGACAGATGTAATCTTTTCATCTCCTCCAGAGCTACATGCGGTGGCCAGTTTCCATGCATGACTTCTGAGATCTGTCTGTAAATAATTTCTAATTCTTTCCCCGGGGTGATTTCTAGTCCTCGATCTCACGTTAAACAGGTTTTTCATTTGTGTCGTATGAGCTTTAAAAGATTACTAAGCACCACTGATTGCGGGCACCCAGTCGTTAGATATACTGATATACATACCAAACAGTGTCATGATGTTTGTGTAATCTGTTCTTTGATTTTGTGTTCATGACTACATTTATAGCACCACAGGAAGGGAATATAATAACAGACACGAACGCCTCCCGCGTGTGTAAATTGAGAGGCTTTGTTGAATTGTTTAGATGAAGTAAATTATGTTGTGGGGATTGGCTCGTGTTACAATATTCAATACTGCTGTTTATATATCTTTAAATACTTTGTGAGAGATATGAAGAGAGGGATAATTTGAATATAATCACAGTTGTTATTGGGGTTTAGGTTATGGCATATCAGGGAGTGCATAACCCCACTGTTTGAACTAGCACCACAAAGCAATTGTAAAGACCCTTGGACCATTCAATAGTTTAAATGGTTAAATAGTTCAGGTTTCAGTAAATGAGATGGTCTGGTAATGGTTCGAGTTAAAGTAATGTAGTAGTGTCAAAAATCTGGAAGTTGTTCTCCACAAACTTTCTTCCAGATGCAGAGATTGGCTGTTTACACTGGAGGATATATGCGGATGTATGCTCCTGTGATGTAGGGAAATTGTCTCCAACTTTTGCTCACCCTGAGGCACAGAAAGAGCTCATCCTAATTTCAAAATGTAAAACTGAAATGTCCTTCTGCGTTCTTTGCAGGATGATATCTACATGTTTGGTGGGAAGCTGGATGCAGGCCCTGGGAATGTAACAGATGAACTGTGGGTGTTTAACACGCGCAGTCGCTCTTGGTCTCTCAGGACTCCTAGTTCTACGCCACAGGCCCAGCATTTTGCTGTGGAGGGACATACAGCACACATAGCGGACAACATATATGGCGAGCCCATCATGGTGGTGCTTTTTGGCTATTCACCTATTTATAGCTACCTAAGCCATGTCCAGGAGTACAACATTCGTAAGTACCAGTGTCTACATTAAAGTGGGCAAAATATTGTGAAATTAAAATTGACTTTACTGATGAGAGCATTTTGACAAACTGGGTGTGTAGTTCATGGCAGGGCCTGCCTAGAGTGATGTGCACTGACAACTGCAGACAGGTCCTCTGGCTTCCAGCAGATGGCAGTGTGTTATAACATGTAATTAGCATAATGCTGTAGTCTGTGACGTGAGTTGACATGGCTAGCCTCATTAAAGTGAAGGTTTTCCACTTTCTTTCTATCAGTGGAGTTTTCTACTCTACTCATTCCACTGTCTGCACTCTCTCACAAACACACCCGCTCAAACACACTTATTAAGAAGTGGTGGTACCTGAACCTCACTGTCTACAACTGAACAATGATTAATGGGTCTGAGCTCTTTTGAGACTCCGCTTATATATCTCTAGTTTTTATCAACTTTAAATGAATACATGAGCTTATTAGGGATGGTAAAAATGATGGCAGTTGCACTCCCCTGTGCATCTGCGAACAAAATGATGAAAAGTACTTTAAAGCGACGCAATATACCTATATAAGCTTTTATAAATCTGAAAAAGGCAACAAAACAATGATGTAACTAGTCAGACAATTAATGAAAGACCCCAATGTGATTCCACTTGACCGTTTCCCTTCGAATCTCTTTTGTCTAATTTATCACAGATGTTCTTACCAGAGAGCACTTAAGCCCATATTTACATATAGACTCATTTTTGTATTTGCTTGCATAAAGCCTATTAGGTGTAGTTTTATTCATTTAGATTTTGTGGCTATCTTGAAGGGAAGAAAACTTAAGTTGCACTTAACTTAAGTCGCATTGGCCAGAAATTGAACCCAGGCCTACCGCATGGCAGGTGAGAGTTCTACAACTAGACTCTCTGCAGACTTTACTGGTTTTAGAATCCACATGTTTTAACCAAACATGCCCACAGGCTCGCAGTCTCTCAGGAACTCTCTCTCTCTCACACACGTGCACATGCACACACAGAGGGAGAGAGAGAGTGAGAGAGGGAGAGAGAGGGGGACAGTCTGCACATGCATTGGTGGTTCAGTGGTAGAATTCTCGCCTGCCACGCGGGAGGCCCGGGTTCGATTCCCGGCCAATGCAACTGTCTTTTTATCTTTCTTTTGTTGACAGACATTTACAGAGCAGTCTCAACTTTGTTTAATTATTTTTCTTGTTTATGTCAGTCTCCTTTTTGTAGACGTTTACATTTAGAAAAGGAAAACTTGTAAGTTTTGTTGTAATTATAATTTTTGTACACATCAACACATCTTTTGTGTTGTTTCCCGCTGCCATTTTGCTTTTCTGCATTCTTGATTTCTTTCTTTCATGCATTGTTTTTGTGGTGAGACTGGATGATTCAGCCACTCATGATGATTCTAAGAGTTGAATGTCACTCTATGTCAGGCACAAACTCCTGGTCAGTGGCACAGACGCATGGGGCACTGGTGCAGGGAGGATATGGCCACAGCAGTGTCTTTGACAGCTCCTCACAGTCCATATATGTTCATGGAGGATACAAAGCCCTCCCTGCCAACAAATATGGCCTAGTGGACCATTTATACCGCTATCAGATCCACACACACACCTGGTGAGTATTTACACAATGTGCAGTTTGTACTATGGAAGTTTGTATGCATCTGAATGTTTTTGTCCACACACAGGCCAACATAACTCACATAGTTACTAAGCTGATTGTTGACCAAGACTTTGACAGGTTTACATATAAGCTGATAAAGACAATTGAAATGATGTCAGGTTACTAAGAATGATGGGCACAATTTAAAGCTGAGTGTCACTAAAGTTATAATCCAAGAGAAATAAAGTGAAATAAAGTTTCTAACATTATTCACTGTATGCCATTGCTTGAACAAACTAGTTGTCCCATTCTAAATGCTTGCATTTGGTTGAACCAGTGTTGTTATGTCTGGCACAGCCTGTGGCACAAAAATGTGGTGCTTTAAATAGGCACAGTAGCCAAGTCTCAGCACCACACAAAATATTGAGATGTTAAGTCTGTGTTACTATCTCATAATATTGAGAAACTTTCTCTGAAATATGATTTAGTAGAGACTTTTTAGTAGGGACTTGTTAATTGTTATTGTGCTTATTGTACCTACTTTGTAGATTTGTGCTTTATTTCACACATGCTTCATAATTTTGCAATGCTTGTTTGCCGGTGTGCATTACGAATGCATACAATCAGACATAATAATGAGAAAGTTTCTCATTAACATGAGATACAAAGTCATAATTACGAGAAAACTTCACGTTATTGTGATATAGTAAGTCACAATGATTTTGGCCTGCTGTTGAACCTGGGCCTCTTGCGTGGCAGATGAAGCTTCGTCTACAGTATCAGCAGAGCTTTTATGAATGTTAGGGAATGTTGCGTGGAGCATAGAGGTACACAAAGCACAAAGTAAGGGTAGAAGTTAATTTGAGGTTTCTATCACATTCATCCTTTTTTATATTCAAAGAGTTCACTTTAAAAGTTGTTGGGTGCACACAAAAAGCTTTTGTATTCAGTTCTCTTAGAATAATGCGTCTCTTGCACTTGCAGATAGAAGACGTTAAAAAAAGAGATACAGGCCCATTTTTGCCCTTCTGTTTTGCTGTGTTTCTGCTTGGCCTCACAGTGAAATCTGTCTCTAAAAGCTCTCTTACCCTTTAAGGATCTCTCGCTCACACACACAGAAGTGGCTGGCTGTGCATTCTTCACTCTTCTGGCTTTTGATTGGCAGAGCAAGTGAGAGAGCCGCACGATGCATCAAACAGCGCTCTGCTTACAGGGCTTGGGGTGTTTGATAGAGTGTGGAGAGGAGTGCCGAGTGGATACAGGTTGACACGGAGTGCTTTTCTCATACACACAAACACTGTCTGTGAGGCTAAACCAGAGATGACACGAAATGCAAAGCAAAAGAACAAAATGGTGAAACAATTTAGGAGTCACTCATACACAAACACACTTTGCAAATACATGCATGCACGCACAGATAGATATTAAAAGGGCTTTTCATCGACTTCTACTGTAGCTGCTGTACTTTAACTGGGATAACTTTAAAAGTTCAAATCAGATGTTGGACTACTGTTCAAGCATCGTGACCCATCCTTAGTGTTTTAAAGCATAATGTGTGTGTATAAGTAATGCATTCATGTCTGTGTGGGGGCAGAGATCTCTGTGGTGCAATATTACTGATGGCGCCGGTCTGTGTATCTGACCTGCCCTGTGGAGAGTGACCTTCAGACCAACTGTTCCATCCCATAAGCTTAACATGCACATGCACGCTGCATTATAATAGCCAATGTGTGTTTGCCTCTTCAGGTTCATTCTAAAGGAAAGTGGTCTGGCAAGATACCTCCACTCTGCTGTGCTGATCAGTGGAGTTCTGCTGGTGTTCGGGGGAAACACTCATAATGACACCTCGCTCAGTAATGGGGCCAAATGCTTCTCCTCTGACTTCCTCTCCTATGACATCGGTATGGACCACCTGTGACTTCTCTGGTTTCTCACACAAATACTCCCTTATGTGCAAAGTGTGGGATTGCAAACAGAATTGCATAAATAATAATTGTTATTTTTAAAGTAAATTGTAATCTCTAGAAAATGACACAGAAAAATATTTTCCATTTAGTTTAGTGGTTTTCATCTTGAAACATGTTTTATTTGTTTGGTGGTGAGGAAATGACATACTTGGTCCTTAATTAAGCGTTTTTAACATACAGTATATGTATAAAACAAGAAATGTTGTTGGTATCTTCCACTGCACTGTGGTTTCGTTAAGCATGTGTTGTATGAATTGACCTGGTGGCGTATTCTGAAAAATCATATGGCATGCACAGTCAGCACTACAGTTACTGTAAATTGTTTCTTTCAAACTGCTGCAGTGTGATATTACTGACAGTTCATTATAGAAAGCTGATAAGCCAGTGCACGTCTACTGGAATGCACAGTTAAGTCATAATGGAATCTCACAGAATATTGCCGACATAAGCGAGATGGGGACAGGATGCAATAAGTGCATATGTGGTGTCTGTAATCAGATCTTTGGTGATACCCTCACAGAAGACCTCCCAGGGCAGAACACCTTAAATAGCCCGCTTGCCACCCCTGGACTGCTCTCACTTTCTGTTTTTTGAAAGTGAGCATCTGTGGCTCTGTTCCAAAACCTAGAGAGTTGCCTGTGTAGGCAGCATTTTAGGGCATCAAAGGCACACTCCAGACATCAAGACGCTGTTACAGAAAGCTTGCAGCATAATTTTGCGGCATTCTAAAATGGCCAAATTTTAATACTGTGTTGCGTGCATCATTCACAGTACACGCAAATGCAATCCCAGAATGCCAACCTCAGTAAAAATGTATATGAGTAATGTATAGTGTAATTTGAAACTGAAAAGCATTGATGAAACAGTTTAATAAAGGTTTAGTGGGACTATTTGTTTGTATTTTGAATGTAATTCTTAGGCTTATAAGATTATCAGATATTTGATTTAGCAACATGGTAAGTTTGTGAGTTGAGTCAGCTGACAGCTGAAGACAGCTGCTTATATAGGGCGGTATATAGCAAGGTAGCTTACTAGATTTTTGAACAGAGTCTCTGTGTGTGAAAATGTGTACTGCTGTCGTTATCCCTGGTCATAAAGATTATTTACAAATCTATAAGCATCCATACAGGTGAGGGGTGTAAACGTAACTTTGAAAATAACTCCACGATGACCTCTCAAAGCAGGCACTCTGATGGATTACTGCTGAAACCTTTGACCTCTGTTGGGAGCTAGTGTAATGTCTGGCTGTGGGCATCTGTCCAGTATGGACTGTCAAGGGGGGTTGGTAAAGGGGTTGATGATGGTATCTGCATGCAACACATTTCTTTTCTCACTGGGTGGTGCTGTGTAGCAGTGCTTTTGAAAAGTGTTGGTGTTTTTTGCTTTTTTTTTTGCTTGTGGGTTTTTCAAAGCCAAAAAACTTTCTTCCACAGACTTAGGCGCTGTAAATGTTGACGACACTTTAAATAATTGTTTATAATGGGGTGTTACAGTGAACAAAGAGTGTACATCATGTTCTACATTGCAGTTATCTTGAAATATTAAACACCAATTAATATACCAAACATATTTCAGCTCCTCCTTGGAGACCAGCACTGACTTTTACGGCTGTGGTTTACATTGTTCCAGTGGGAAACACACCAAGTTTACTACCACCATAGGCAACTTTGTGAGATGTCTTTGCCTAATGTGAGTTTATGTATATTAGGGTTTATGAGGAAAATCCTGGAGTGATTTAAGGCTTTCTGTTCAGTGCTGACAGTAATATTTAGCCCTCATTAAATCCTTATATAAAGCCAGTGGGCCAGATGGTGTCTGCTCTTTTATGAATATCAGTTTTGACTCTCCGCTACAGTACCTGAGATGAGGGGGGAGTAAAGCCAAGGAAGAGGGTGAGAAAGAAGGAAGCAGGATAAAAAATAAGTGAGAACTGAGAAATGGAAGAATGTAAGCCAGTAACAGCTGCATTGTGCTCGTAATTCTTGAAAATCTTTGGGCAAAAAAGGGAAAATTCACAATTGTGGAATCTTTAAGCTTTTAACCTGTGACTTATTCACAATACAATCCAGTTTAAGTGTATTTCCCCCACAATTTTCCTTACTTGAGTAACAGCACTTCCTCCTGGTGCAATCGACTGCAGTATATTTGTGCAGTATTTGGAGTGTTGGTGGATTGTGCCGGTTCTGTTCTGGTCTCTGAGTGATGGGAGTGGTTATGTTTTGGCTTGGTTCTGGGTTGGCTCTCTGCACTCAAGCCACTTTGTCTGATTGCATGGTGTAGACTCCTGGAGTATGCGTAGAAAGCCTTTCCTGCCTTTATATATCCTGGCTGCTGGAGTCTGTCCACATATCCATCACAACCACTGAAGCACTGGCCGAAACCGACTCCACTCACTTAATTCATTAAGGCAGCAAATTAGGCTATTTTCTAATCACCAGCAGACTTAATGTAAATGTTCATCTGCTGTTGTTCCTGCTGTGGATATATAGAAGTCAATCTTTCTGTCCAGCTGCAGTATGTATGAAAAACAAGTGATAAATGAACACTTTCTGTTGCTTTATATTATGTAATAAGGGATTCTCGGTATGAAGTAGTCGGTATGAAATAGATTTTACAGGGTCTCTAAATAGTTCAAAGACAACAAAGTTGTAGTTTTGTGGCTTTTAGTTTGTGTCTGTTAGCTCTGTAAGTCCTGCTCCAACTTAATGTTTTAAAATAAAATGTAAAACTGGAAAGCACACTGCACTCTTCAAGACCATTATTGTGGACTTTTATGTATTTTTGTGTGTAGATTAGAGCTTCCTGCCATGAATAAAGCCTTCTAGAGTTATTCAGTTATTCAACTTTTTTGGGCTACTTAAATTTATTTTGAGCTACCAAAATCTGAAGAGTGCCTGCCCGAAGGGCTACCAGGGATTTTGAAATTTTGCGAGCACAACTATGGTTTGGTACCTCATGGCTGTAAAGAAAAAGCAAGTATGTTACAGTTTGTTTAACCTGTTTGGTGTTAGCTATTTTTAAGCACTAGCATCTGGAGATATATTAACATCTGTCAGTTGTTAAAAAGCTTTTTTTTTCTATTTTCCTGAGCCTGTTAAGCTGATTCTAAACGGTGTGCTCTCTCTGGACTGGACTACAGCGTATGGAGAAACTATGATGTAGAGAGACAGGTATCAAAATGTTTGCATAGGTCAAGATACCTCTGTTTATGAGATTTCATTGCACCGCACGCCTGAAAAGTGGTCAGCATCCAAAGGAGAGTGACATTACTACATTTTCAAAAGCATGTTATTTTCCATCACCAACAAAGTGTATACTTTTAATGCGTCATATAAGCAAATTAGGCCTTAATTGTGTTTTTCCTCGCGCTATGCATTAGCAAGATTGCTCATGTTTAAGTTAGTTGAATTAGTGCTTAATTAGTCCCACCTGTGGCAGGTTGTGTTGTCCTCAACCCTCTCCACTTTACAATCTTGCTAAGAGTCGGCATCTCTATTAATGCTTACTTTCTTTAATTTTTTCTTCCATTATTTGCTCTATTTGCGCTGTTTTTCCTAAAGTGAAGGACTAAATTCAGGATAACACAGAAAGCTGGTTTCACATATGTCCCCTTTTGCCATGCTTTTCCCCTGTTCATACCCCTAATTAGATTCAGGGAAAATAAACCCTAATTAAAAAAATTTGCGCTCTCACTGAGAGGTGCTGGCAAGCGTTGTTTTTTGCCGTACAGACCTTTTGTTTTTATACAACCGACAGACAAGGTAGAGCAGATTGCCTCGGCAAAAAAACATATTTTATTAACCTTGCAATTAAAATGGGTTTGATTTCCTTCCTCCTGCTTTTCCTTGTCTCTACTTTCTGTTCAATCTGCTCCAGTCATCCAATGTTTTCACGCTCTGCCTCTTTGTCTCCTGTACATTAGTGATGGGAGTTCAGCCAATATCCTGTGAGGAAATGAAATGTAGGCAGAACCATTGATGACTATCAGTAATGGTTTTACCATTTGAGATAATCTGTGTGTCACCTTTACATCTGGAGGGTTTTGTAGCTCTGTGTCTGCAAGCCCTTTCTTTCCTCCCCTTGGGTTTATTTAAGAACTCCAGAATGACTGAGTTCTTGAATCACTACTGCCAGAGAACTCATATGCTGAGAACTGTATATGCCTACAATATAAGCTTATGATTATTTTGTTAAAATAATGTTGTTTTGACTTGTACACACAACAAAAGTAGGAGAGTATCTTGATATTCTGTATCTTTACTGGATCTTGCATTTTTGAATTTATCTCTCCAGTGTGATTTGATGGCACAAGGTATATGTTTCAAGTGTTGCCTGACATTTACTAAACAGTGCAAATCTTTCTGGATAATTCAAAATGCCGTCATTTTGACATTTAAAAAATTATGTATCTGTTTCCTTCTTGAGAAACGTTCTTAGAGTAAATGAGTAAATGGAGAAAAATCTTTTTAAAGATCCCCTACGAAAGAAAACTTAGGACATTTAGGAGAAAAAAGTGTGGTCCAGTGGAATAATAAGTTATTGTTTATTATACAAAAACTAATTGTATTTCTCAAATCTGATGTATTTGTGAACATGAAAAACATGTTATAATCAGTAGATGTCAGACCTGTTACTCCTGGGGCCATATTACATAACTTCCTATTTTAAGTTCTAAATTATGATTTGACAGGTGCAGCATTCTAATTTCCAAATTCTAAATGAATCCATGGTTACTTAACAGATAAAATAGTATTGTAATATAGGATTTTAAGAGGACATAATTTTAAAGGATTTTAATGAACATACCTGGCATTCTACAACAATGCTTTCTTTATCATATTTCCAGATGTGTCCATTAGCCTCTGTTGTGGTACCACTGTGAAGAACAACAGGAGCCAAAGACTAGCTAAATCTCTATCTAATCCTCTCTGTGCCGCCATTTGGCATGTTTTCTGAGATTAAATTTAATGAGTGTGCTTGTGTGATTTTTAGTTAAACAGCAGCTCAGTTAGTACTACACGCAAGAGGGCTGTTTGCAACCTGGTCCCACACTTTCTCAGCTGCTCTCTGTTTGCCAGGGAAAGAGTAAATGCCAAATTTACATATTAATGTTGTTACAGTCTGTGTTGGCTTATAAAGTCTGTGATGCCTTTTAAGGAGCTTTGTAAAGCACACACAGCCATTGCATGCTCAGGTTGTGTCTACAGGGCACTGGATCTGCCACTCTTTCTGCCTCTGCACACCCTTATATGTATTGGTTCTGTCAAAGACTGAGCTTGAGTGTTTTATATGCTCTGACTGTGCTGATTAATTTAGATACACTTGTTCAGTCAGGTTTTGTGTGTTTAACTGTTCCAGAGAGTGAAGATAAGGTGAAATGTGAAAAAGGATGAGCAGTAACTCTCAGTATTGCAGGTTTTCGCAAAAGTATTCACTTTCTCTCACACTTTTAGTGCACTTAGAGTCATAAATACATCTTGGTTGATGATGGATAGACAGAGCTGCTGATGCTGTTTATAGAGTACTAAGGACTCCAGACTGCTGCTAAATGGACCATTTTCTCCTGCTGGTGCAACTAAATGTTGTTGGAGGTTGTAATGGTGCAAGTACTAAGTTGGCCAATTCTCTATGATTATGTGTTGCCATTTTCTGTTGTGTATGGTAAACCCCAAATGCCACACACTTCAGAAGTGTGATGAAATCTGCTTGAAGGACACAGCATGCACAAATCACCAGCATGGGCTAATGGGCAGTGCGTTTGGCCCCATTTTGACTGTACCCTACGTAAATTAGACACATAGCTCTCTTACAAGTCCCCATTAAATACCCAAATTGCTTGGCATTAGTTTAAACCACGTTAAACCACACCAAGATTTTAAAAAGCATTGAAACAGGAAAAATTATTTTGTCATGCACAAACATAAGTCTTATTATTCATTACACTTACCACTGCCAAAAATTAGCATTAATTTAATGTGGCAGTCTGTAGCCTAACCAGTGGTGCCACGATTTGTAAAAGTCTAATATGTTAGTCTGGTGTGTGTATGTGCGTGTGTATGTGCATGTGTATATGTGTGTGTGTGTTTGTGGTATCTGCTATGTAGTGTGTGGTGTTAATCACTGGTGTTGCAATTAATGATGCTGTTGGGAGGCAGTAAGATGTTAGATGTTAAAGTTGTGTCTCTCTCTCTCTCTCCCCCTCTCTCTCTTAGAATCTCTTAGAATCTCTTTATTATTTATTGTTGTTATACTATATGATAATGTAATGCTACAAAACATCTCTGCACAAAAGCTTCCCTGTGGTTGTTCACATATGCATTTCTCTGTGTGTATATGTATATGGATTAGTGCATTTCCTAACATCAAAGCCTGTAGAAAATACAGAGTTTTGGGTTTTTCTCCCCCTGCTGATTAACTGACCGTGAATGACCAGCTAATTAGTGAATTAAAGAGCGTGTAACAGGCAGGGAGCATGTCTGATCAGGCAGCCCGAGAGTAACAGATGCCCTGGGGCTCATGTATCCTGGACAAACACGTACAGCTCAATACACACAGATGACTTTGTCAGTGTACAGGTTTGGTTTACATGAAGTGGGCTTTATAGACCCTGCTGTGGCTGTCACTCCTGAGTAATAAAATATTTCCTAGATTAAAATATCAAATAACTAATTGGTGTAAAATGACTTGAATTTGGGTAATGGTAATATTATTGTAATATTTTTAATGACGTTTCATTGTCTTGTTCAGATCTAATAGTATGTGACACTGTTTTCAATTATGTTTATATTTAATATTGTTTGTGTGTGTCATGTGCAGCATGTGATGAGTGGACAGTTATGCCAAAACCTAATCTTCATCGTGATTTGAACCGTTTTGGACACACAGCAGTTGTCAGTAATGGGTAAGCCCCTGATATGCACTCATTCCATTCCTAGATATGGAACGTATACATATCATATATGTTGTATCATATACATTCTTAGGGAATGCGCGTATTGCATAAAATGTATAGCTTAAATGCATTCAAGTCACTTTGGATAAAAGCGTGTACCAAATGCAAATGCGTGTGATATTACATGTAACATATGCATATGTATGCTATTTACTCTTCCATGTCTTATGTGCAGTATGTTTTTATCATAAGTTTCGTAGATTTAATTTAAGTCTGTTTAGTTCAATGAAAAGTTGTTAGTGGTTTAGGCAAGACAAATGGATAAAAACGTCTGTTTTTTTTCCTCCAGCTCTATGTATGTGTTTGGTGGTTTCTTTGGGGTGATCCTGAATGATGTGCTGGTGTATATGCCTGGCACCTGTGTGGCCTTTCTGGAGGCGGATCTTTGTCACAGTGCTGGTCCTGGCATTCGCTGTGTCTGGGCCAATGAACGCTGTGTTCCATGGGACTCCAGCCACTCTGATGGAAGCGCACCTGCCTCTTTCTGCCCGGCACGGAGCAGTAAGTACCTGTCATTTACAAATCATATATTTCTAAGCTTTGGCTCTGCAAACAAACTTCTGTTGCCAATTATGATGGCATATCACCTGTTTTTAAAGCATGTTTTATCATATGTTTATCTTGAATTGACTGTTTTTCATTCTGATCCAAATGAGTCTGTAGAAATGGGTCATATAATAATATGTATACGCTCAAAGAATTCTAGGGTCATTCCTCTCTGAATGCAATCTGGATTTTCTGTGTTTTTTAAATCACAACAGATCTTTGGTTATACCCACACTAGCGTTCACCCTCTTTGTTATTGATATTCTGTTCCTTTCCTTCTGACTGCATGAAGAGTCTGTTTAATGCAGGTGAAGTCTCGCTGACACGCAATCACATTTTTGCCCATCGTCATGCATTTCATGCATGTGATGGAGCGGTATCAGAGCAATCTTTGAGCGAGAGGCCTGGCATTTAGACAGAGTGCTGTGATTAACCAGTCAGAATCAAGTATTCCGAGTAGCTGTTATAAGATAAATGAAGTGCCTGAATATTATTTAGGAATGTTTACACATCCTTCTCTGCCAGTTGTATTGGGATTTTTTTATACCTGGTTTATTATCCTAAAAGTCTATCCCAGTGGGGTGAAGTTCTGGGCCTCTCATTGAATTTAACTGCACTGTTTACTCTATATGTCAAACACACACCTGGAGAGTATTTTTCCTGCCCATTAATCTTCTGTCAGGAAATGATTGTTAATCCACATATAATCCTATTAACAGTTGAAACATGGGGGGGTTAATATGCAGAGTCGCTCCCATGTTCTGCTCTGCCTTACCTAAATGACAAATAGCCTGTTTTCCATTGGCTAAATCCTGCCTGACTTTGGAAATGCCTGTTGATAATTGACTGAACAAAAGGTCAGCCTGCCCATAATAATCTCATAGCGATGCAATTATGATTATGATGAAACCAAACTCAGGCGATTGTGGATACAGATGTTTTGTCTGTGGGCAAAAGTGGACAGAAGAGGATTACTGCAATTATTTCGTGGAGTTTGGAGTGCTATCAAAGGTGCATTGGGCTTTAATTAAGTAATGGAATGACACACAGTCATGATGGATTATCCTGCATTGTGTTTATCTCTATAGTCCTATAATCTTGCAGTTTATCATTGTATATAGGTGCAGTGTGGGTGGTTGTTCTTAGTGATCTGTTTATACACGGAATATATACATGGAATTTATACATGGAATTCTAGGGGCATATGGACTTCATACTTTAATTGTATGACAATTCATATGTTTTGTCATGATGTTTTTATGTGTTATATATACATTTAAAATTTTGTATATAGTCATATATTTACTATATTTCATATATTATAGTCATATATTTATATTTTACAAGTAAATTGCATTTTACGCATAATAAATTTTTTACATTTAAAAAATTGTGATTGATTATCATAATGTTTAATTGAGATCTCAAACTGATGTTTCCAACTACATTGGAGTAATTAAGTAATTAGCAATTAAGTTCAAATTAAATACAATATAATAACACAGTAAAAACATGATGAAACAAAATCTTTGTTACTCATTCTTTTTCTCATATTTTTTGTGTGTTTTTTTGTCCTGGATCTTTTTGTTTACTCTTTGATTCTGTTTCAGACAAAAGCCATTTCCTGGGTGACCTCTCTTTCCCAGAAATAATGATGAAAACAAACAAAAATAGAAACCACAGCACTTACATGTATTAGGGTTATTTTTGGCTGACACAAACCAATTCACACTCAGAACAAAGGTTTCTTCTCTGTCCTTGGCTTTTCCTCTTGGTTCTTCGGTTTTCATTTTGCTCTGCCCTCTCCATGTCTACCATCCTACTTCAACTTTAGTCTTATGTGTTACATCACACATTTTACGAAGTTTCACTTTGAGAGCTCTGAGCTCATGTAAGTTCTTTAACCACCAATTTTTATTATGCTAATCAGCTGATATTTTCCACTTCTTTGATACTGTTCGTTTTTTGACTGTAGCTGCAGCCGGTATGCAGTGTCACCAGTATTCTGACTGTACTTCCTGTACAGCCAACACCAATGACTGCCAGTGGTGTGAGGACAAGAAATGCATCTCTTCTTCAAGCAACTGTACTGTGGTAAATTCAAATAACAATATACATTCTTTAAGATTGCTTACGATAGACAGTCGTTCATTTTACTATGTATTAACTGTCTTTATAATTAAAAATGTGTAGGAATTTAATATAGCATTTCCCTTGGCTTTGTCATGTTTTGTCTGAGCTCAGCTGACAATTGAACTTGCCCGCCACCCTCGGGGTCCCCTGTATCTCAATCCTCCCCCTGCCATGCTGTCTGAGCATCAGCTTTCCATCTGGAGACCTGGTGTACGCAAAAGCGGCCAGGTATAAAGTAACAAAGCTTATGACCTGATAGGCTGACAGAATTAATATCTGTAGCTTCTTAGTTTTGTGTCACACTTTCTGCACCTTCTTGCTAAACAATCACAGTGTTGTGCAGTAATTATTTGTAAGTGCAGTACATTCCTCTTGGTTTCAGTCTGTGAAGAACTTTACCAAGTGCAATGTCCGCAGTGAACAGGTTTGTAGCAAGCTGGTGAACTGCAGGAGCTGCTCGCTTAACATTAACTGCCAATGGGAACCACAGCAACAGGAATGCCATGCCCTGCCTGGTGAGCTTTTAGAAGATTATTATTTATGCCATTTTCAGTACCCATCATCTCCCGTAATAGATTTACCCTATATTGTACACTTTTACACTGGTATAGCATAGTCCATAGGATTAAAAGTGCTGTGAGATATTTTTTGTAACACATCACATAAAATGTCCCTACTACCTGAAATTACAGCAAAAGATGTGAAAGTAAAAAGCTTACAAAATAAGTTTTTTTTTGACAACTGAAACACTAGCCAGTGGGATTTGCTATCTTGCTATAAGAGTTTATTGTTCTTTTCTCTCTCGCTACCACATTCTGTTATTTCTCATTTCTTCATATGACAGCTTTTATTTAAGACTATAATAATGTGCATTTTTTTAAATATACCCATAGTTTTTTAATTGAAAGGAGGGATTATTTTTTTTATTTTTACATTATTTTTAGTGCTTTGTGGTTTGTAAATGGACTGCGCTTTTTTACTCTTGTTTTGACGTCAAGGAATTTGCAGGGTCTTTTTGAATAATGTGTGTGTTTGTGGTCACAGATGTGTATCTGCCCATCTCCAGAGGGCAGCATGAGTCTTCTAATCTATCTTCTAGTCTATCTAATCAGTCATCATTTCTGGATGTAGTTTAATTTACTTTGGCTTTATAATACATATAAACCTCATTAGAATGGTTTGTTTGCTTTGTACTGAGTACAAGTACATTACGTTTTCTAGTCTCTCTGTGAACAAGGCCTAGTTTAGACAGAAGCCTGGGTCTAGCCTGGTTATTTCTGCCTGTTTTCAGCACACACATGTGGGGAGGGCTGGAACCAGATTGGAGATGTGTGTCTCAGGCTGAATTCCACTAGGGACAGTTATGATAATGCCCAGCACAACTGCAAGAACCTGGGTGGAAACATCGCTTCTTTAACTTCAAGCAGGCAGGTGGACTTCATACTGGAAGATCTGCAGAAGTTACAGCTGCAGGGGAGGGTGAGTCAGACCTGCAGTGACCTTCCTGTGATTTTTTTTTATACCATTTACATTTGTTTTAGTATTAAGCTAGAAGGTCTATTTAAAACAAACGCAGCTGACAGTTAACAAAAGTCTTTTCAGATGTGTTGTATACTGTGATTAGGTGTTTGAATTATTAGTGTAGTAGGTCCAGTGATAGGTTTTTTGTTTTTATTTGACACCTTAGCATTACTGTCCTCCATTTTTTAGCCCTTTTAGGGTGTGATCATAAGTTCTTTCAAATATACCGCTGCAAATGCTTTAGTATGATTAATAGAAAAGTTCTCTATTATTAGTATATTTGCCAGGCACTGCTATTTTGAGTGTCTTTAACCACCCTCAAAGATCTCTACAGATATTTCTGTCCAGATAAACAAATAATAGCATTTACAATTTCTATGTGTGTCAAGTCCAGATGTAGTGCCAGATGTTTCATGAGTAGATTTATTTCTAAATGTCAAGAAAGCTTAAACTTCAACTGGACCTGTCAAAAATCTGCAGCTTCCCCCGATACAGTGTTATAAATATTTGTTGTTAATTAACAGGCAAGGAATGACTCTCCTTAATCCACAAGCCTCAGTGTTTAAGCAGCTTTTTCTCCCTTGAAGATTAACACAGTTTTCTAAAGACCCCACCTTTAATGTGAAACATGGTTCACATGCACAGGTTTTTCGTTGAAAGTATTTTGTCTCTTAGTTGTCATCTACACAGACGGGGACACCCACTTCCTATGGCTGCCTTAAACCTGCCGGAGATCTGAAACCTTTTTAAACCTTTTATTTAAAGCACACAAACCCCTTTTATACCAGGAAGTTGTTCATTTGAATAGAGTAAATGAGAGGTTGGGACATTTCAAATGTTATTTGTTTCACCTTGAATTGATCATTAAATTGTGAATTGGCCTTTCGGCTCATTGTTAAGGACGACAGTAAAAAGAAGAAGGAAACAAAGTGTATTTATAAGCCTGTAGTGTGTTTTATACACAGACGATCGGCTTATTAGCCATCAAAATGTCAAGGTGCTCTGGATAAATGTCCAGCTGGAAGTCCATAATGTGGCAAACTCAAGTTTAAATTGAGTTCAAACAGAGGTTTATGAAGATGAACGCCGTTGTTTTATCCCACTAAATTTACAGCATCGGCAGACACGTCAGCCTGTTTATCGTTTGTGTTCTGCACATCTTTACACTAATGTCCATAATCAAAGTATTTATGAACACAAAGTGGAAATGGCACATTACAGCTGTGGTCAAAATAAATTTTAACGCATTTAAACAAGCTTTATGACAGATCTATGTCTCAGTCACCTTGCTGGTGAACACAGGTGCAGATATGGTGCGTGAGAATACACTGTTGTAAGACCGTCTTCTCTCATGCAGAAGCTAGCTCCATGGGTGGGTCTCAGGAAGATAAATGTTTCATACTGGGGGTGGGAGGACACATCTCCATTTACCGCCAGCAAACTGCAGTGGTTACCAGGGGAGCCAAGTGACTCTGGGTTCTGTGCATACCTGGAAAGAGCTGAGGTAGCCGGTCTCAAAGCCAAACCCTGCACTGCCAACACTGAGGGACTGATCTGTGAGAAGCCACTCGGTGAGTAACATTCCCCTGCCTGAAGTTTTTTCACACCTTTGTATGCTAACTTTAAGATGGGGGTAGTTCAACACGTAATTATAACACGTTATATAAAACACGTTCCTTATAGGTAGGCTCAAATGGAATGCCAACTTTAGATTTTTATAATATAAATAACAAAACTGTTCTTTAAGTGTTTTATTAAATGCTTTGGATGAATTTAAAATGTTTCTATCCAGTAGTAAAAGTGTGGTACTCTCAGCTCCATTTAATACATTTGAACCTTTTTACACAGAATTATACAGACCCCTCCTTAAAATCCTGAGAATTAAAATCCTTAAAATCCCTTTGAATTTTTGCAAAATGGTCTTAATATTTGCCATAACTTTCTTATCACACATACAATATGAACAAATGCCTGAGGAGATTTATGAAAACATGTCCAAACAAAAACAAGAAAAAACTACATTAGTTCTTGTGTACAAAAGTACACAAGCTCTCAAAAAAGTACATTAGACTTGTAGAAGAGTTTTTTTTGGAGAAAGTGACCTTGCTTTTCATTTACATCTGTTTGTTCTGTATACACAAGCAGCTGTCTCACATCACCTCTGTTGCCTTGGCTGCAGTATGTTTATTGGAACTGTTTGGAACACAGTGGAATAGATACTCAGAGGAAGTACAAATTAGGTTTTGAATGAGAGTTGGCCACTCCCCCCAAATACACATCCAAAGAGCATAAAGAATGAATGTGAAATCCTTTGCCTCTGTTTTCTCTGTTTATTCTGTTTGCTCTTGTCTGATTTACATTATTTAGTTCATCGTGCTCATTTTAAATGTTTCTCTTTCTCTACAGGAGGCAGCACACAATGTTATTGTCATTTGATTTAGCATCATCATCAACCGCTAAAATTATATCATGTGTGAAAAAACCTTTAAAACGGAATAATAATATTATATTAAACATTATATAAAAACATTATATTAAAATATTTACTTATACAATATTTTGTATGATGTTATTGGCTTGGAATAGTACTGAAATTCTGACCATTGTAATTTCCAGTGAGCCCAAACCTCAGTGTGCGCCCTTGTAAGATGCCCTGCGCCCTGCGGACCACCTGTGCTAACTGCACCAGCCAGGCCATGGAGTGCATGTGGTGCGGCAGCACCAAGCGCTGTGTGGATTCTAATGCTTACGTCATCTCCTTCCCCTACGGCCAGTGTCTGGAGTGGCAGACTGGAGACTGTGGCTGTGAGTGAACACTCTTCAAGGACACACACACAAAATAAGATACTTGCAGAGTTGAGTCACACACACGTTAAAACTGTATATTCTGTATATAAAAATGTCCCCATAAGTCAAAATTTACTGGTATAGCTGCTATACTTGTGGGGACATAATGTATTAAATCCCAGACCCACACACTCCATTTAACTCTCTCTTTCTCATTTTTCCCTTTTTGTTTCTCCCTTCTGTTGTTGTTGTGAGCCTGAGGGAGATTGAGTTCTGTGAGAGCAGACGCTATGAGCTCTCAGTCTGCTACACTGGCGGATATCAAGCTCACTATAAACTCCTGCCATCCTCTGACTGCCATCAACTGGAAAATCCATAAACTAAATCTATAAACATTTGTCTGGCCTCACACAAGAGAAAGAGACCTTGTAGTGGAAAAAAAGGTCATTCTGATCTTGTTTAGACTTTTGACTGGCAGCGTAATGTCTGGTCTCCATTGTAGTTTATATAAATATTTTCTGTGGAAAGACCAGAGCCATAAAATACTTGCCTGTCAAACTATGATGTATACGTTCATTAGGGTGTGG
>JAZGTJ010001096.1:11407-26703 GCA_036877575.1 Botia almorhae | reverse complement strand
GGGGGGGGGGGGTGTGGCTTTGGAGAACACTCTGAGAGTTGAGGGAGAGGGTGGGATCTTATGCTTTCAAAGCCAGGTTGCTATTGCTAGCCACTTTGAAGTCTACCTTTAAATAATGATTGGTTATACAGAAAACACTGAAGGAAAATACATGTTGTGATCAGAATTTTTGAAAATACTTACAACAAATACAGACAACAAAGTGCTCATTGTTATAATCTGTACCTTGGTGACACAATTTGTTTGTCCAATCAGATTGTAGCTGGTGATTTTAGCCAATACTTGTAATTTTTGTGTGCAGTATGCATTAGGTGTCAGTGAACAAACTCTGAGCAGTCTGTAGGTGGTCCGTCTAAAACTGAGACTAGTCTGATCTCTTACTCAGCCAACTTATGTTTTAACAGCTCCTCTAGTTCCTTAAAAGTAGAATTGCAGAATCTACATCCCATTACACATGAGAGATATCATTTGCTCCAAAACAACAAAATCTCTCTCCAGAATTTCTCAAATGACTGATGGTAATCGTCTCAGAAGAGCCTTAGGAGTAGCTGACGCTGACCTACCTTGTATAATCATAAGCAAGTTTGTGGAAGCACAGGATCATTCTTTTCTACTGTGGTAAGATGCTGTGGAGTTGGCATTTTAATGCAGTGTAAATGAGTAGCGTTGTCTGCGTCAGGGGCAAGAATGAAAAATTAATATGCAGTTCAACTGAGAGGCATAATGCTTAATAACCAACATATTTCCTGAAAAAATACAGTGCAACAAAAATCTGACAGGCAGAATTGTCTGTCTGCATCGTCTTGAGAACTCAAAAGTCTTTCTTGCTCTTAAACCCTCAGACCATAATCTCCTTCTCCAATTGCCTTGATGTAGTTATACAGATATTACAATTCTTTCACTGTAAATGTGCTAGTCATTGATTTTATCTGCACTGCAGAGACTAAAGGCCTCTAGTGCATTGTTAACGTGGATGCTGATGGCCGTGTTTCATAAAGACGATCTGTCAAGCTATAAACATCATTAAGGTCAGTTCTGATGGAAGCGTATAGCTGGAGGATTCCTTCTGCTTTTCACAAGGTCCGATTCTTCTAATGTGAAATGCTTTATAGACATACCTGTTATGATGAAGGATAAATTAATTAAAGACAGTGCATTTTTATATTCAAAGAAAGCTCCAGACAGAGATAAAGAAAGAGCCAGACAGTTTAATGATACACACCTAATCAAAATTGGTATGAGAGAGTTTAACTGACTCAGTATGCTGGGAAAATGTGGCTTTTAAGTGTGGCTTTTTGAATACAGAAGTTTAAATGAAAGGAATACATTTTTGAACGGTATTCCGGTATGTTGAGTGCCAGCAGCGATCATTGTGTTGTACTGTTACAGCACAAAATAGGTTTGATGTTTAGACCTTGTCTCTGCTGTAAAAAGTAAAAAAAACTTTTTATAGTTCTAAGTTATTCAGTCTTTAAGCACATGTGTTTAAATGCGTGACACATGTGGATAAATGTGTGAATATTCTTAGGGCAAGAAATGTCCCTATAGCACAATTGGTGGAGCATTGTGTTAGCACCGGAAAGATTGTGGGTTTTTTTCCCAGGGAACTCATGTACTGTTAAAATGTAGATTGTGAAACCACTGTAAGTCACTTTGAATTAAAGCATCTGCCAAATGCATAAGTGTAAATGTAAAACGAGCTGTGTGTGTTAAATGTACTTTAATTGGGATAAAACTTCTTTTCTGGAACTGTGTAATCCTTTCTGTTCAAATTTATAATCTCACCAAACATTCTGTCTTGGTTTTTTGAAATCACTGTATGTTTTTGTTTTAAATGACCCTAAAAGCCTGCATATAAATGTGAATTTAAATGTCTATAGTTCTCATGTTCAGTAGTTTACTACTGATCAAACATTATTCTGACTCTCACAGGTCACAAATAAGCCTGCAGTTAAAACACAGACCAGAGTTTTTCTATTAAAGTCATACATAAGACTTTTATTTTGAGTTCCACACCACTAATCCTGACAGCAGTCTGCGTGATAGGTGGCCACGTCCTTGACAGAGATGTTGTCATTTTACTCATAAATCTAGACAAAGCTTTTTTATGTTCTCTTTGGATCAAATATGCCAAGAACAGATTTTAATATAGAAAATCTTGTAAAAGATGTAAATCTTTTAGAAGATGTGACAAATGTTTCAGTTGAAAGAATGAAACAACATTCGAATTACAACTTCAAATTAATATCTCAGAAATAATCTACAGTGCCGTTAATAACCCTGCATGTATTTGCTAAGTTATGAAAAATACACTAGGACAGTTGGTTTCTCATAGCCTCTGGAGACTTCATATAATGTGTCCATAATTTAAACCGAGCCTTCAAAAATTTTAATATCTGAATCAGTGCCACCAGCAACTTTTTAGTATCAGAATATCAGGATATTTCTGAATTTCATTTAGAATTTAGAATTCCCATTTGCTAGTTTGTGAAACTTTCTACCGAATCTGTATAAAAACCAACGTGAAGTTATTAAATGTGGAAAAGTGCTACTCTTTAGATTTATTTTTGAGAATGTTATGTATAGATTTGCATATGTAATGAGTGTGTAGGTGTCCTTAGCTAAAAGATAATCCTTCTGTCGTTTGGCCAAAACACAAAAGAGAAAGAAGACGGCAAGAGAGAAGAGGAGAGAGCGAGAAATGAGAAGCGTGTTTGTAATTATGAAACACCTTTGTGATTGTGCCGAATAAGCGACGCCTTAAACTGAATAATTGTACTGGCTGTGAATAATGCAGCAGGAGACCTGTGCTTTTGGGTAGAGGGTTCACCTAGCGCATCTGTTATAAAAACCTGGATCAAAAACGCAAAAGAACATGCAAATCCTGGAACTCTTTAGAGAATATGTCAGAATCCTTTTTATTTGTTTGTCAGGTGGTGTGTTATATTTAGAGATGTATTCACATAAAATGTGTATGCGCACCATATGATAATCAGAGCACAATTGTTACTGCATGTGACGATTCAGACACGTCAAATCTTGGTGTTCGTGTGGGAGACCACGTACGTCATGTCACGTCCCTATTTCTTCTCTGTATCTCCAAAAAATTGCTCTCAATAAAAATACATTTTAAAAAATTAATTTTAAATAAAATGATCCAAAACACCATTATGGATGTGCTCTCATTATCATCTTAATTACTAAAACTGTGACAATGGCAAAAAAGACTCCTTAAACTTCTGAATGTATAGAGATTCCATATGTACAAACAGCAGAGCCCTGAATATGATGACCGGATGGGTCAAGCAGTATTCTCCTTAAAAAATAACTTTCCTCAATCTCCTCTTATTTTGTCATACTGACAGTGATGCTGTTCCCTCAGTGTGCCAGTGTTTTTAATGACACTCTCCACTCTTCTATGAATCTGCCCTTGCTATTAACCCCGGGACACTTTTTGACCCTTACACTGTCAAAGGACCCATTAGATGGGATCTGGTCATGGAGCACATTGATAGATTCTTCTTTTGTCCCTCTCGCCTGCATACATTTTCCACTCTCACATTCACAAACTTCTAAAGAGAGAGGAAAGTCATTACTGTGGGGTTCAGGCAACTTTGTTATAGAAAGTAATATAATGCCACCCAAAGTGGTAAACGCCCAATGGCTGCAAGAATGTAGATCATGTGATTCTTTCCTGGGTGCCTCAGACGCCCGGCGCTCTGAATGTCAGGCGCATTGTTTGACTACACATCCGTCTGCTGTCTGAATGTAATAGCACAAAACTCAATTTATTTTGAAAAGGTCAGCCAAAAAACGCACAGGCGGTGGCGGCTGCTTGGGGGGCACATTTTAGTCCCTGTAACAAAACTGATGTAGAGTGACTTTGAATGGGAGCAGAAGTCACAAAAACTAAACAGAAGACGGGGCAGCTTCTGGGAGGTTGTTGTTCTTGGGAAAGTGTTATGTTTGGATCAGGTAATATTGCCTACAGTATAGTTAAACAGACTGTGAAAATGACATTGTAGTCTTTGATTTACAAACGGTTTATTTGTCCAGATAGAGATAAAACATGCCAGTAAGAATTCATTGTGTCATTCGGAAGAAAGCAACATGCCTCTGGGTGGTTCTTTCTCTCTCTTTCTGTGTGTCTTTCTCTCTCTCTCTCTGTCTTTCTCACTCTCTCGCTCTCAGTCACTGTCACTGATCTTCTTGTTTACCTGATGGTGATCAATATGGCAGCTGCCGTGGTGGTCCACCCTGTGGTGCTAGCCAAATAAATGTTTGGTTATCTAAAAACATCAGTTTAAATGCTGTATTTCATGCACACTCTAATGCTAAGCATTTCAGATGGTTGTTTGCACAGCAGATGACAGACCCTTAGGATACAGGCCCATGTGTGTGGATTTATGGCTGCCTTTACGCAGTTTGGGAGGAGTTTGAGCTTGTGAATGAAACAAATAAAATGCAGGTTTTTTATATTATTTTGGGGTAAAATGGTTTAATTATGATGTAGCTCTACATTAATCTATTACTTTTAACATATCTATTCACTTTTGGTTTTGCTTCAGTAAATATTTTCTTAAAGGAGTCAGGAAAAGACTCAGGAAAAGTCTTTTAATATACCTGTATCTTTTCTGTTTGTAGCTCAGAACTGTTCAGGTCTTCGTACATGCGTTCAGTGCCTGGAACAGCCTGATTGTGGCTGGTGTGGTGACCCTACTGACACAGGGCAGGGTCAGTGTATGGAGGGATCATACCGTGGACCAATGAGGAGTCTGAGCAGGCAGAGCCAAGAGAGGGTATTGGACACCAGTCTCTGTTCCAGAGAAAAGGGCTATGACTGGTCCTACATAACCTGTCCAGGTAAGCACAAAAACACATGGCACCAAAACCACATAGGCAAAAAATTCTTTACAGCATGCCCCTGGTATACACTACCATGCAAAAGTTTAGGGATCACTTTACAAAAATGTTTCTTATGATTCTGAAATTCTTTTTACTTGAAGGCAAAAATAATTCTAGGCAAAGAGTGACACTGAAGACGCTTTTAAGCAGTAGTGTAGATATGTGTATAGTGTAATAGTGTTCCTGTGATTACATAAAATTATTATTATTGAGTGTGATCATAAATAAACACACACACACAAACACTTTTCTTTGAATGTTTCAGCATGTCAGTGTAATGGACACAGTACGTGTGTTAATGGCAGTGTGTGTGAGCAGTGCAAGAATCTCACAACTGGGCCGCAATGCCAGACCTGTCTTTCTGGTTACTATGGAGATGCCACTAATGGAGGAAAATGCCAAGGTGAGATGCTTGCTTTAAATGTTTGTGTACAAGTATGTATCTGTCTGTTTGCATGCTATTTTTTGTCTGTTTTCTTGAGTATGACTTTTAAACAAATAGTTCAAAATAAAATGTTGTCATTCCCCTTATGTCATTCCAAATGTGCATATTTCATTTCCCACTGTGAATAAAAAGACAATAAAAAAGACAAACTAACTAGGGTTTATGTTAGCTTTGATTTAGGAATGGAACAAAATATTTTAGTCATTGTCAAAAAAAATAAGATGGGTCCAGAGAGACTTGTGGGTAAGTAGATGGTGACACAATTATTTTTGGGCAAACTATCCCTTTAAGGCAACACATGTTATATGTGACAGCTATCGATTAGTGCTGAAGGTAGTTCTATAACAAACTATGACTGTTTGCTTGCATTGTTCTAAACATCCAGATGTACCCCAGGATATCCCAGTGTCCCCCATCTAATTTTGCTTTAATGGTTAGTGTTGACATATTTCATGACTAGTAAAGTATTTGCCCTGACGCAAAATCTATTGATTTGGTGCGGATTCCACGTTAGTTCATCACTGTGGCTTTTCCCCTAGTTTCCAATCACTGAGTCTGTGTACAAGCTTCATTGCTCTTAGAGATGAAACTGCAGAGAAAGAACCAAGGAGGTGCAAGGAAGGAGGTGTAATAACATCATTCTATGTCGGACAGATGCACATTTTCTCCACATTTTGTGTGACATTAAATCACTCTTAATCATTTTCTTATTTCCTGGAGTTGACTGCTGTCCCACCTTCTCTACTATAAGAGCAGTCCAGTGCTCACAGTGCAGGTTTGATAGATGTGAAGACCTGCGCATCTCTCAAGGATACTCTCTCTCTCTCTATCTCTTTGTTTCTCCTCTGTTATATTTCTCTGTGATTAAGAGTGCTTTATCGACTGTGTGCAGGTGTAAATATGCATGTGTGTTTAATACTCTGATTGTGGCGGCTGCTAATCCTGCTGTGTCATTTTTTAGCGTTAGTGAGTGGAGGAGATTTACCTCACCTTGTACCCTAATGCGTTTAAGCCACTGATCTGTGTTAGATTAGACAGCGAGAGATGAAGAGCGGCCCTGTGTGGGGAACGGGGAAAGCTGGAGAGATATCGCTCACAGTGTGTGTGTGTGTGTGTGTGTGTGTGTTGTCTGAAGGAGAAAAGAGACAGGCCATCAAAGAAAGATCAGTGTAAAATATGACACGTGGTCAGCTGCCCTTGAAGAAAAAGGGACAGAGAGAAAACAGAGTCTTTAGAAGATGGAGGACATATGTCCCCTGGAAATGCCTTCTTAGATGGAGAACGAAAGGCAGAAAAAGCCTTGGGCTGGTGTGTGTGTGTGTTTATGTTTGAAATTTACATGCCTTTTCAGTAGGAGATGAGATCTATACATTTCATATACGTGTAGTATGAGTTTGGGCAGGTATAAGTTGTATAACCACAAGCATATATAATGTTATAAAAATGTATATTATGGTAATGGTATAAATAACAATATAGATATTTTTACACAAAATTTAAAGCTTAGTATTTTATTAACCTTGGGTCACTGCAAAAACAACTTCACACTATGTAACATAAGTTAAAAATAAATCATATAATTCTGAAACAGAATTAAGTTTAGATGAGCCACTTTTGAAGCCATTTTTAAATTTCTTCCTCTGCAAAATATTTTCAGTCATACCACCCTGTCCTTGGCCCTGCATAAGTGCTTGAGACCACATGCATTCAGATGGGTTTTAATATACAGTATGTATAACTGTGCTTTAGATGAGACCTCTAAATAAGCTTGCACTTAGAGGGTCACCTTGTGAAGCAGTTTAGCCAGCTCAGATATTTTCCTGACCCACATGTCACAGATACACACTCTACATATGCTTCCCTTGTGACACTATTTTTGAACATTTTTAAAGCTTAACAGCTCGGCATCTGTGAAATTGGCACACATTTGTATTAATGAACTATAAGTAACTCGGTTTTAACTGCGATTTTGCAGTTTCAAACCACCAGGCTCAGTGGCAATTTCCTTGATAGAAACCTTGCAGTTTTAGGCTGCTATAGTTTACAGCTAAATTCTCTAAGATAAAGAGAAGCGGTACTGCAGTCCTATATCACAAGCTAGCCTGCATCCACATTGTCCAATAAAATGGCAGTAGCTGGTGATCTACACGGGTTGCAATCTTATTTGACTTTTAAACAGCATATTAAAATATTATTGAAAGTTATTATACAGGGGGACCTTGGACACAAGCCTTGAGGTGAGCAAGACTTCATGTTGAGACAAAAGCACAAGCCCAGACTAACAGGCTTTTTAAATTTGATGTTGTGCAGTGTGAATAGAGGCAGTTTGATGGGGTTTGTTCTTGTTGAGATTTGTTCACAGGAAGTATTGTTGATATAGCAGAGTCATTTTCAGTGTTACAGATCTGATAACTCCATATGTTTCTTAAGGAGACAGAGAGAGATGCCCTGCAGAGGGCAAAGAAGAGGATTATTGCTTTTGGTGCTTGTCACTTTGGTAAATTCTAGCACCTTGGTTCTCACCAAGGACTTGTAGTGTTTCTCTGTACTCCCTGCCCCTGCTTGTATATTTTCCCTACATTGACTGATAGATATTTATTGTCTCTCTCTCTTGTTTATTCTGCATGTGTTTGTGTCAGTGTGTCAGTTTATTTTTAACAAATCTGTTTTTTATCCATGATGTTCTTGTTGTTGGTGAGCAATGACTGTGTAGTAAATGTGTGTGTAGGAACCCTTGAGTACAGCAGGGTGTGTTAAAAGTACTGTAGATTTTTACATTTGCTTGCTCACACAAAACTGTTGTTTACTGATCCATGTCAAGAAAAGCTCACCCTCACATCTCTATTATGTTTTCATGTAAGCCCATTATTTTCAATAAGCAGATGCTTTTATCCAAAGCGACTTACGTTGCATTATACCATACACTGATTTGTAGTTTGTGTAATCCCTGGGATTGAACCCACGACATTGGCATTGTTAACACCATGCTCTAACCACTGAGCTACAGGAAAGCTGTAATGTGATCATGTCATCTACCAGATTGCCAATCAAAATATTCTTAACATTAAGAAATAGCACACCTCTCCACAGCCAGCTGTGAGACTTAACACTTTGAACACTTTTTGGTTAAGAAACCCCTAATTCATAATAAGAGCAGTATTAATTCTTCCAAATCAAATTTTCCATATCCCATTATGGTTTTAGCAGCATGTGGCTTTTGACTTTGTGTTTAGTTATGCACTTGCTTGTAGACAGGCTTTGTTGTGTTGTTGTGTTTGTACCTGCAGGCAGTCATATTGACCCTACAGCAGTGCTATTCTTGGCCTCTAAACGCACACACACACACAAACAAACACATAACACCCCTGTTTTTCCTCTTTTTATTTGACCTGTATAAGTCATTCATTGCTTTAGGTTTAAAACATACACCTGTTCAGTCACCCATCACAGCACCTGATGGACCTGCATTGTGAACTTGGTTGTTCCTACATTTACAGAGATCCAAATGAATTTTGTGGAGGTATGTGTAATTTAATCACAGTGCAGAAATAGAATAGAAGCTGTGCTAGTAAAATATTATTTACACAACTGAGTCAAGCAATTGCAGAAAGAGTAAAATCTGTCTCTTATAGATTATAGAAACATAAACTTGTTTTAATGGCCTAAAAGGAATAATTCAGCCCAAAACTAAAAAGCAGTCGTTTATTTGTTTTTATTTGTCTGTTTAACACAAAAGGATATGCAAGACAAAGTGTCACTGTGTCCATACAACAAAATTGACATTTGGATTGTGGCTTGTAATTTATTATTTGAATAAATCAGAGTTTTAACTTTATAAAAGTTGTTGCCTTGGTAACAAAAGGGCATAACTAAGTGTACTTCTGTTAGGTATTGCATCAGATACAGGTTCTCTAATGATAGTAAAGCTGGTTGAAATACTTTAACAGAATATAACAAGATTATATCAAACCCCTGGAATGTGCACACACATAGTTCTGCTATATATATTTATTGTATGGCAGCAGATAAATAACAGCTGTTTACTTCAGTTCTGTACCCAGTTTACCTGCATTTGTCCTTAATAGTGCATGTCTTTAGTGTGTCTCCACTATACTGGATCCTGATTGGAGGTTTTCTTAAACCACCTTGCTTTAAGTGAAGCAAACTGAAAACACAATGTAAGTGGATGTGTGTAAAACCACAAATCCACGAATGCATTGCACTAATATATTGAACAATACTGACACAAAAGTGATTTAATGAACTGACATCGGAAAACAACAGACAAGCACTCACATATAAATGCACTCTGTCTCTCTCTTTTATGTTTTTGTTTTCTCTCTCCATTTATTTTCTCTCCTTGTTTATATCTGCATGAATCCTCATTAGATGTGGAAAACATGCTGGTAGTTAACAAGGGTCCAAAATGAGCTCTCGCCAAGTGCCAAACTCATAAAAAAAATTGGCTTTCGTAAATAAATAAAATGGAGCTTTATTTAGACCTGCAACATTGGATGGTATACTTCAAATTACGAGAACGATAATCTGACACCTGCTGATATAAACGACGAGAGCAATTAGGATCAAAAACAAATCGTCCAATACAGAAACATCAGTTGCGAATTGCACATCTTCATACAAACTATAAATTATCATCAGCGGTTTATGCAGGAAAGTTATTTTTCTCCAGAACTCCAGGTGGTGACACGTGTGGAATGTTACTTGCATTAAGCTTAACAAATATGAGAAACAAAACAGAATATGTCTGCTTGGTTTTGTGACAGATACACTGTGAGAAATGGAGACAAGCTTATCTTATATGATGTTGCTAGAGACACAATACCATAATCTTATATTTGTATTTAAATCAACCCATGTCTTATGAAGCAGAATGCATGTCCTAAACCATCAGCTAGATTTTTAAATCACTAATGTTATCAAGTTTCAGCACCGCTAACATCACGCTTAGTGAATGCGAGCACATGGTGGCAGTCGTATAAAGCAGAGCTTTGTTCCCTACTCCTTCTAATCTCTTTAAGGATCCGTTTGAGGTGACACTCTGCGTTTGCGCACAGCAAGGTCTCAGCAGTGCTCGTCCTCTTGCTCGTCATCACCAGCAAAATAACTGTGGCATTTAATCATGTTTTGCCACATTCAGTTTGTGTTGTACAAGCTTTTGTTGGGTTTTGGGTATTCAAGAAGGGTCATACTTTGTAATGTTCTCTGTAAATAGAAGTAAAGGAGCTTTATGGGAATAGCAGGTTTTCTCTATTTTTTGTTCTTACTGAGTGAAACCTATATCTGTATGTTTCTATAATGCATGGCCTTTCTGGGCTTCTTTAGGTGCCACTATGAGCTTGCTATCTGTTGTTTTAGTACACCGTCTCTCACAAATTGTTCAAAGCTTCACTTTTACATGCTAATAATGAATGGACACTCTGATAAACTCCAGTTGAAACGCTGATCATTCATTTGGCTCTTCATTTAGAAATCTGTAGCTCTCTGCCGCATAAATTCTGCAAGTCTGTCTTGCCTGCTACACAGAATATTTTTCTGTCTGTACAGATGTGCACACACCTGTTTTAAAGAGAAGATTCCCCCTAGAAGTATAAAAGTAAGCATATCTAGACTAAAATCCAATGGGGAAGACACAGTGGTTCAAGCTGGACTTGAACCTATATCCTCAAAAAAGCAGCCAACTCCTCTGTATCCCAATCTTGTTATTTAACTACTAAACTATGGCTTTGCCAACAGTATATTGTGTTCCCTGTCATTATAAAGAATGTAGAAAATACGTGGCTTGATCTGTCACAACAAACACACATTTACACAGGAACAATGTTGAACACACACATACAGATAGATCAGCAATGCAGTATAACAGACTGTAGGACTGTATCTGTCCACTGCTCTTGATGTCCGTGTACAGTGGCTCCAGTCACCAAGATGTCTCCATGGAGCCGGCTGGCGGCATCTGCTGTATTTGGCTCAGAGTAGTAACACATCACCGTGGGCTGACAAAGGAGGGCATAAGGGGCAGAGCACCAGGCTCACCCTCCTTCCCATTAATTAAAACCTTCTGCCCTATAGAGGTGAGTCAAGAAACACTTACCTGGAACCAATATACTCAGAACAACTTCCTGCTATTATAGACTGTATGTGCAGTATAAAAAGGAACCGGAGAGATTGAACTCTATTATGTCATTTTGCGTCAGAGATGGCGACCGTACATTTGTTGTTAAAATGAGTCTAAGTGATTATTTGAATGTCTTAGTGACAGAAAGATGACAGAAAGGACTTTTTAAACTGCTAACCTCTGGAATGAGTAACATTATTCAGGGCTCAGCAAATCTTAATTAGTCAATGACACAGAGAGTAAGGTGGTCAGAGGAAATTCAAAGAATAACGTGCTTTATTCTTTTATTAAATGGATGTGAACTGCACTTTTATAGTGGATATAATTATTAATCATCTTAGCTTGGTTGGTTTAAAAATATATTTTGGAGAGATGATGTCATTTTTAAGAGGCGAGAGCTGTGGAAATGGCTTAGAAATGTGCTGTGCATGATAATGTAACATTTTGTTTTCTTCTCATGTAACTTAGAAGAAAACAATGTAACTTTCTTGTTTTCTTAAACAATATTCATAATAGACAACGCACAAACACAGACTCAGTGGTTCCTTTCTTTCTTTCTTTCTAATGTATTTTGATTAATCAATAAGAATAACAAAAAGATGTATATGGCAAATGGCTCCTAAGAGCATGAAACACACATTTTTCCTGTCTGCTTTTTTTTTCACAGCACAGCTCAAGACAGTCATTATTGAAGGACTTGTGTTCATTCTTAGGGTGTCGTCATTCAATCAGCATTGACGTCAGTTTCTTGCAGCCCCAGAGTGATCAGTCACATGGCATATGTGGATTAGGTGACTGGCTTAAAAAGCTGAAAATGCTACAGAATCGATTGTAGGCCATCCAGAACATGAGAAAAATAAGAACTCCATTTGAGTAGATAAATGATATAAAGACATTTGGCACATTGACATAAAAGTAAAGAAAAACCAAACAGTTTCCACTTCTTAAAACAAATTTCATGTCGATTTAAAAGTAAAACCCAAATACCTGCTTTGCTTGATCAAATTTGACTTTCATCCAATTGTAACCTCAGAATGAATTGTGTCTGAGCCTTGTTCATTTCAAGACTGGTTTAACTTCCATCAGCTTTAATGTCATCTCGGTGTGTGTGTGTGTGTGTGTGTGTGTGTGTTTGTTTGTTTGTTTGTATGCGTGCTTCTGTTTGTGAGAATTAGTTTGAAAGCACTCGCTCTGCTTTTGTCACTTATGTTTCACGGTCTGTTTGCAAGCAAATATCATTTTTATCTTTCGCCTCTCTCACTTTAATGCCATATTTATTTCCTTTATTTCATTAACTTTTTTTTGTGTAGTGGATCTGGAAATGAAGCACATCAGATGTATGCTGATGTTGTACGTTATGAAAAAGTTTGTTAAACATAGTTAGGTGACGACTTTCATTGTAAGTGTTTTTGTGAGTGTGTGTTTTGTCATTTTCAGGCCTAGATGGCTTTTGGCAGAAATATTTATGAGCGAGCATATGTGTACGTGTGTGTGTGCCACAGTGATGGTGGGTTTGTAGTCCATTGCTTTCAGAGTAAGTGCTGAAACAGCAGCTTCAGGCAGTGCTGTTTCTCTGCTATAATGTGAGTACATTTTACACATAATAATTTAGCTATAAATCTTTTTACAGCATGCGCAAAGGGAGCCACTAACACTGTTACCATGGTCCATCTCCACAGTCCTGTCAAAATGACACACGCACACACACACACACACACACACACACACACAATTTAAATGAACATGCATGCACAAACATGCCTGAGCTCATGTGAAAATCATGTGCAAGTTTATCGCTGCTTGGCATTATACTGACATGTTGATTTAAAGCCTTTTTATTCTACTGCCTTGGTTAATGCACTGGATATTACTTGTCTCTTTAAACTTGTGTATATCTGTGTTTTTTTTTGCCTGCATCAAACTCAAATACCTGAGTCTGTGGATAATATTGCTTGTTTGGTGTACTATATCTGTTTGCACAATTATATAGTAGACTTTTACATTTTCTATGCGGTTGCTGAGGTGCTTTGAGTTGTTATCACTACTTGCTATTGCATTATTTATTGATAAAAATCCACCCTCCAAATCTCTATGATGCTCTGGTTTGTGGATATGACTTGGGTCCTTCCCTCATTCCTGTGGGTATTATTGTCCACCAAGTGAAAATCATAGGTTTGCTCACTTATTAAAGTAAAAACAAATATCTGCTTACAAGCCATGCAGTTTGTGAACTTGTATCATTCATTTCCATTGCAAAAATGGTGCAGGTTTCCAAACAAAGATTTGAAAAATGGCAAGCCCTAGGTATGAGCAGTAGTAATAGCAATGTTTGCCTTAGAAAGCATCACTAACAGAATCTCTTGAGAGGTAAAAAGAAATGTTTTCTTTCATCTGTTGTCTCCCATTGCGAACAGAGTTTTGTAAAGAACAGGCCTGCAATAAAAAAGCTGTAAATATGTAAAGCCTCTTGGGTTTAAGCCTGTATTCTCCTTTCTTTCTTTCTGTCTTGCTCTCTGTTTTTTTCTTTTATTTTTAAAAATAAGACAGACCTTTGCACTGCTGTTTCTGGTTTCAAATCATATCAGCGACTGGGAGAGCTGTCTGAGAAACTTAACCTGTACCACTTAAACAGGTGAACGAAACATGCTGTGTCACTCTGTAAAATTAACTAGTTCGGTATATAATTCAATTACATTATATGACACTTTGGGTGGAGAAATTTTAAGGCATTTGAAATCTGTTGACAGAAGTATAATGTTGCAAATATACACAGCAGTAGTTCACACCAATTAAACCAGTTAATTGATGTGTAGAGAATATGTGACTAGATCAACATAAACACAGCATTACCTAATCATAACATGCAATCACCTCTCATCTCTGTGTTTCATGGTGATGCTTGTACTGACAAACACCTGCGGAAACCTTCAGATGCTTGTTAGATTTGAAATACAGTCATTCAGTAATTCAGCAGATGTTCTCATGCAAATACAGGGTGTCATACAGGGTGAATCAGAGTTTGTGTTCTACATGTTCTTGGTCCTGTGACAATATTTCTGACAACCAATCAAATTTTAGGATTCAGTTTAGTAAGTGTCCGTTTTTGAGTCTTGAGCTTAACACGAATCATTTTGATCATCTCACATCATTTGGTCTCTAGAGCTCTTAAACATTATTTGTCAGTGGATTGTAAAGAAGGGAACCGTCTTTTGTTGACTTGTTTAGGAACCCCACCCCAGTGATTAATCTGCTTAATGAACTCTTTGCTATTGAGTAATGCACTCTCAGGCTTAGATGCATGCTCTGCATTCAAATCAGTCTGTGTGTGTTTTCATTCTTATATTACTGTCTGATAACCTTTAATGAGTATTGCATCTGTAATAAGAAAAAGGAACGTTCCAGTTCGTTAAAATAATCATCTTAATCGTTTGCTTGTATGCAAACCAGTCCTGTTTATTTATAGACTTTTGTATTGCACTTTAAACCTGAATGAGTTCCTTCTTGTTGTGGAACACAAAAGGCAATTTTAATGTCCTGGTCAGTTTTTCCATATAATAAAAGTGAAAGAGGACTTGCATTACGTCAGGTGGTCTACTTTTGTAGTCTATGGTGCTTTTTTATCCTTTTAAGTACTTTCATTAACTTTAATTGTGTAAAGGGCACCAGGATATTATCAAGATATTTTTGTTAAACAAGCAGAATATTAGTAAAAAAATGCCTTCAGTAGACATACAGTCATGTAGGTCATGGTGAACTTTTCAGTTTTGGATGAACTGTCCCATTAGATTCTCTCCTTTCTTTTGTTAATGT
>JAZGTJ010001096.1:0-11357 GCA_036877575.1 Botia almorhae | reverse complement strand
GATAAAACATGCCAGTAAGAATTCATTGTGTCATTCGGAAGAAAGCAACATGCCTCTGGGTGGTTCTTTCTCTCTCTTTCTGTGTGTCTTTCTCTCTCTCTCTGTCTTTCTCACTCTCTCGCTCTCAGTCACTGTCACTGATCTTCTTGTTTACCTGATGGTGATCAATATGGCAGCTGCTGTGGTGGTCCACCCTGTGGTGCTAGCCAAATAAATGTTTGGTTATCTAAAAACATCAGTTTAAATGCTGTATTTCATGCACACTCTAATGCTAAGCATTTCAGCTGGTTGTTTGCACAGCAGATGACAGACCCTTAGGAAACAGGCCCTTGTGTGGATTTATGGCTGCCTTTACGCAGTTTGGGAGGAGTTTGAGCTTGTGAATAAAACAAATATAATGCAGGTTTTTAATATTATTTTGGGGTAAAATGGTTTAATTATGATTTAGCTCTACATTAATCTATTACTTTTAAACTACTCTATTTAAACCAATGAAACTAATCTATTCACTTTTGGTTTTGCTTCAGTAAATATTTTCTTAAAGGAGTCTTTAAAATTCACTATTGTCAGGAAAAGACTCAGGAAAAAGCTTTTAATATACCTTTTTTAATATACGTTTTAAGTCTTTTAATATATCTTTTCTGTTTGTAGCTCAGAACTGTTCAGGTCTTCGTACATGCGTTCAGTGCCTGGAACAGCCTGATTGTGGCTGGTGTGGTGACCCTACAGACACAGGGCAGGGTCAGTGTATGGAGGGATCATACCGTGGACCAATGAGGAGTCTGAGCAGGCAGAGCCAAGAGAGGGTATTGGACACCATTCTCTGTTCAAGAGAAAAGGGCTATGACTGGTCCTACATAACCTGTCCAGGTAAGCACAAAAACACATGGGCACAAATTCTTTACAGCATGCCCCTGGTATATACTACCATGCAAAAGTTTAGGGATCCCTTTACAAAAATGTTTCTTATGATTCTAAAATTCTTTTTATTTGAAGATGTATGTTTCAATGTTTAAAATTACATTTGTAGACAAAACTTCCCAGGTCGAGACCTCAAGGAGCTGGGTGATAAAATGACAAAAAGTTAAAAAAATGTACAAATTATAGGCAAAGAGTGACACTGAAGACACTTTTAAGCGGTAGTGTAGTTCCTGTGATTACATAAAATTATTATTATTGAATGTGATCATAAATAAACACACACACAGACACTTTTCTTTGAATGTTTCAGCATGTCAGTGTAACGGACACAGTACGTGTGTTAATGGCAGTGTGTGTGAGCAGTGCAAGAATCTCACAACTGGGCCGCAATGCCAGACCTGTCTTTCTGGTTACTATGGAGATGCCACTAATGGAGGAAAATGCCAAGGTGAGATGCTTGCTTTAAATGTTTGTGTACAAGTATGTATCTGTCTGTTTGCATGCTATTTTTTGTCTGTTTTCTTGAGTATGACTTTTAAACAAATAGTTCAAAATAAAATGTTGTCATTCCCCTTATGTCATTCCAAATGTGCATATTTCATTTCCCACTGTGAATAAAAAGACAATAAAAAAGACAAACTAACTAGGGTTTATGTTAGCTTTGATTTAGGAATGGAACAAAATATTTTAGTCATTGTCAAAAAAAATAAGATGGGTCCAGAGAGACTTGTGGGTAAGTAGATGGTGACACAATTATTTTTGGGCAAACTATCCCTTTAAGGCAACACATGTTATATGTGACAGCTATCGATTAGTGCTGAAGGTAGTTCTATAACAAACTATGACTGTTTGCTTGCATTGTTCTAAACATCCAGATGTACCCCAGGATATCCCAGTGTCCCCCATCTAATTTTGCTTTAATGGTTAGTGTTGACATATTTCATGACTAGTAAAGTATTTGCCCTGACGCAAAATCTATTGATTTGGTGCGGATTCCACGTTAGTTCATCACTGTGGCTTTTCCCCTAGTTTCCAATCACTGAGTCTGTGTACAAGCTTCATTGCTCTTAGAGATGAAACTGCAGAGAAAGAACCAAGGAGGTGCAAGGAAGGAGGTGTAATAACATCATTCTATGTCGGACAGATGCACATTTTCTCCACATTTTGTGTGACATTAAATCACTCTTAATCATTTTCTTATTTCCTGGAGTTGACTGCTGTCCCACCTTCTCTACTATAAGAGCAGTCCAGTGCTCACAGTGCAGGTTTGATAGATGTGAAGACCTGCGCATCTCTCAAGGATACTCTCTCTCTCTCTATCTCTTTGTTTCTCCTCTGTTATATTTCTCTGTGATTAAGAGTGCTTTATCGACTGTGTGCAGGTGTAAATATGCATGTGTGTTTAATACTCTGATTGTGGCGGCTGCTAATCCTGCTGTGTCATTTTTTAGCGTTAGTGAGTGGAGGAGATTTACCTCACCTTGTACCCTAATGCGTTTAAGCCACTGATCTGTGTTAGATTAGACAGCGAGAGATGAAGAGCGGCCCTGTGTGGGGAACGGGGAAAGCTGGAGAGATATCGCTCACAGTGTGTGTGTGTGTGTGTGTGTGTGTGTTGTCTGAAGGAGAAAAGAGACAGGCCATCAAAGAAAGATCAGTGTAAAATATGACACGTGGTCAGCTGCCCTTGAAGAAAAAGGGACAGAGAGAAAACAGAGTCTTTAGAAGATGGAGGACATATGTCCCCTGGAAATGCCTTCTTAGATGGAGAACGAAAGGCAGAAAAAGCCTTGGGCTGGTGTGTGTGTGTGTTTATGTTTGAAATTTACATGCCTTTTCAGTAGGAGATGAGATCTATACATTTCATATACGTGTAGTATGAGTTTGGGCAGGTATAAGTTGTATAACCACAAGCATATATAATGTTATAAAAATGTATATTATGGTAATGGTATAAATAACAATATAGATATTTTTACACAAAATTTAAAGCTTAGTATTTTATTAACCTTGGGTCACTGCAAAAACAACTTCACACTATGTAACATAAGTTAAAAATAAATCATATAATTCTGAAACAGAATTAAGTTTAGATGAGCCACTTTTGAAGCCATTTTTAAATTTCTTCCTCTGCAAAATATTTTCAGTCATACCACCCTGTCCTTGGCCCTGCATAAGTGCTTGAGACCACATGCATTCAGATGGGTTTTAATATACAGTATGTATAACTGTGCTTTAGATGAGACCTCTAAATAAGCTTGCACTTAGAGGGTCACCTTGTGAAGCAGTTTAGCCAGCTCAGATATTTTCCTGACCCACATGTCACAGATACACACTCTACATATGCTTCCCTTGTGACACTATTTTTGAACATTTTTAAAGCTTAACAGCTCGGCATCTGTGAAATTGGCACACATTTGTATTAATGAACTATAAGTAACTCGGTTTTAACTGCGATTTTGCAGTTTCAAACCACCAGGCTCAGTGGCAATTTCCTTGATAGAAACCTTGCAGTTTTAGGCTGCTATAGTTTACAGCTAAATTCTCTAAGATAAAGAGAAGCGGTACTGCAGTCCTATATCACAAGCTAGCCTGCATCCACATTGTCCAATAAAATGGCAGTAGCTGGTGATCTACACGGGTTGCAATCTTATTTGACTTTTAAACAGCATATTAAAATATTATTGAAAGTTATTATACAGGGGGACCTTGGACACAAGCCTTGAGGTGAGCAAGACTTCATGTTGAGACAAAAGCACAAGCCCAGACTAACAGGCTTTTTAAATTTGATGTTGTGCAGTGTGAATAGAGGCAGTTTGATGGGGTTTGTTCTTGTTGAGATTTGTTCACAGGAAGTATTGTTGATATAGCAGAGTCATTTTCAGTGTTACAGATCTGATAACTCCATATGTTTCTTAAGGAGACAGAGAGAGATGCCCTGCAGAGGGCAAAGAAGAGGATTATTGCTTTTGGTGCTTGTCACTTTGGTAAATTCTAGCACCTTGGTTCTCACCAAGGACTTGTAGTGTTTCTCTGTACTCCCTGCCCCTGCTTGTATATTTTCCCTACATTGACTGATAGATATTTATTGTCTCTCTCTCTTGTTTATTCTGCATGTGTTTGTGTCAGTGTGTCAGTTTATTTTTAACAAATCTGTTTTTTATCCATGATGTTCTTGTTGTTGGTGAGCAATGACTGTGTAGTAAATGTGTGTGTAGGAACCCTTGAGTACAGCAGGGTGTGTTAAAAGTACTGTAGATTTTTACATTTGCTTGCTCACACAAAACTGTTGTTTACTGATCCATGTCAAGAAAAGCTCACCCTCACATCTCTATTATGTTTTCATGTAAGCCCATTATTTTCAATAAGCAGATGCTTTTATCCAAAGCGACTTACGTTGCATTATACCATACACTGATTTGTAGTTTGTGTAATCCCTGGGATTGAACCCACGACATTGGCATTGTTAACACCATGCTCTAACCACTGAGCTACAGGAAAGCTGTAATGTGATCATGTCATCTACCAGATTGCCAATCAAAATATTCTTAACATTAAGAAATAGCACACCTCTCCACAGCCAGCTGTGAGACTTAACACTTTGAACACTTTTTGGTTAAGAAACCCCTAATTCATAATAAGAGCAGTATTAATTCTTCCAAATCAAATTTTCCATATCCCATTATGGTTTTAGCAGCATGTGGCTTTTGACTTTGTGTTTAGTTATGCACTTGCTTGTAGACAGGCTTTGTTGTGTTGTTGTGTTTGTACCTGCAGGCAGTCATATTGACCCTACAGCAGTGCTATTCTTGGCCTCTAAACGCACACACACACACAAACAAACACATAACACCCCTGTTTTTCCTCTTTTTATTTGACCTGTATAAGTCATTCATTGCTTTAGGTTTAAAACATACACCTGTTCAGTCACCCATCACAGCACCTGATGGACCTGCATTGTGAACTTGGTTGTTCCTACATTTACAGAGATCCAAATGAATTTTGTGGAGGTATGTGTAATTTAATCACAGTGCAGAAATAGAATAGAAGCTGTGCTAGTAAAATATTATTTACACAACTGAGTCAAGCAATTGCAGAAAGAGTAAAATCTGTCTCTTATAGATTATAGAAACATAAACTTGTTTTAATGGCCTAAAAGGAATAATTCAGCCCAAAACTAAAAAGCAGTCGTTTATTTGTTTTTATTTGTCTGTTTAACACAAAAGGATATGCAAGACAAAGTGTCACTGTGTCCATACAACAAAATTGACATTTGGATTGTGGCTTGTAATTTATTATTTGAATAAATCAGAGTTTTAACTTTATAAAAGTTGTTGCCTTGGTAACAAAAGGGCATAACTAAGTGTACTTCTGTTAGGTATTGCATCAGATACAGGTTCTCTAATGATAGTAAAGCTGGTTGAAATACTTTAACAGAATATAACAAGATTATATCAAACCCCTGGAATGTGCACACACATAGTTCTGCTATATATATTTATTGTATGGCAGCAGATAAATAACAGCTGTTTACTTCAGTTCTGTACCCAGTTTACCTGCATTTGTCCTTAATAGTGCATGTCTTTAGTGTGTCTCCACTATACTGGATCCTGATTGGAGGTTTTCTTAAACCACCTTGCTTTAAGTGAAGCAAACTGAAAACACAATGTAAGTGGATGTGTGTAAAACCACAAATCCACGAATGCATTGCACTAATATATTGAACAATACTGACACAAAAGTGATTTAATGAACTGACATCGGAAAACAACAGACAAGCACTCACATATAAATGCACTCTGTCTCTCTCTTTTATGTTTTTGTTTTCTCTCTCCATTTATTTTCTCTCCTTGTTTATATCTGCATGAATCCTCATTAGATGTGGAAAACATGCTGGTAGTTAACAAGGGTCCAAAATGAGCTCTCGCCAAGTGCCAAACTCATAAAAAAAATTGGCTTTCGTAAATAAATAAAATGGAGCTTTATTTAGACCTGCAACATTGGATGGTATACTTCAAATTACGAGAACGATAATCTGACACCTGCTGATATAAACGACGAGAGCAATTAGGATCAAAAACAAATCGTCCAATACAGAAACATCAGTTGCGAATTGCACATCTTCATACAAACTATAAATTATCATCAGCGGTTTATGCAGGAAAGTTATTTTTCTCCAGAACTCCAGGTGGTGACACGTGTGGAATGTTACTTGCATTAAGCTTAACAAATATGAGAAACAAAACAGAATATGTCTGCTTGGTTTTGTGACAGATACACTGTGAGAAATGGAGACAAGCTTATCTTATATGATGTTGCTAGAGACACAATACCATAATCTTATATTTGTATTTAAATCAACCCATGTCTTATGAAGCAGAATGCATGTCCTAAACCATCAGCTAGATTTTTAAATCACTAATGTTATCAAGTTTCAGCACCGCTAACATCACGCTTAGTGAATGCGAGCACATGGTGGCAGTCGTATAAAGCAGAGCTTTGTTCCCTACTCCTTCTAATCTCTTTAAGGATCCGTTTGAGGTGACACTCTGCGTTTGCGCACAGCAAGGTCTCAGCAGTGCTCGTCCTCTTGCTCGTCATCACCAGCAAAATAACTGTGGCATTTAATCATGTTTTGCCACATTCAGTTTGTGTTGTACAAGCTTTTGTTGGGTTTTGGGTATTCAAGAAGGGTCATACTTTGTAATGTTCTCTGTAAATAGAAGTAAAGGAGCTTTATGGGAATAGCAGGTTTTCTCTATTTTTTGTTCTTACTGAGTGAAACCTATATCTGTATGTTTCTATAATGCATGGCCTTTCTGGGCTTCTTTAGGTGCCACTATGAGCTTGCTATCTGTTGTTTTAGTACACCGTCTCTCACAAATTGTTCAAAGCTTCACTTTTACATGCTAATAATGAATGGACACTCTGATAAACTCCAGTTGAAACGCTGATCATTCATTTGGCTCTTCATTTAGAAATCTGTAGCTCTCTGCCGCATAAATTCTGCAAGTCTGTCTTGCCTGCTACACAGAATATTTTTCTGTCTGTACAGATGTGCACACACCTGTTTTAAAGAGAAGATTCCCCCTAGAAGTATAAAAGTAAGCATATCTAGACTAAAATCCAATGGGGAAGACACAGTGGTTCAAGCTGGACTTGAACCTATATCCTCAAAAAAGCAGCCAACTCCTCTGTATCCCAATCTTGTTATTTAACTACTAAACTATGGCTTTGCCAACAGTATATTGTGTTCCCTGTCATTATAAAGAATGTAGAAAATACGTGGCTTGATCTGTCACAACAAACACACATTTACACAGGAACAATGTTGAACACACACATACAGATAGATCAGCAATGCAGTATAACAGACTGTAGGACTGTATCTGTCCACTGCTCTTGATGTCCGTGTACAGTGGCTCCAGTCACCAAGATGTCTCCATGGAGCCGGCTGGCGGCATCTGCTGTATTTGGCTCAGAGTAGTAACACATCACCGTGGGCTGACAAAGGAGGGCATAAGGGGCAGAGCACCAGGCTCACCCTCCTTCCCATTAATTAAAACCTTCTGCCCTATAGAGGTGAGTCAAGAAACACTTACCTGGAACCAATATACTCAGAACAACTTCCTGCTATTATAGACTGTATGTGCAGTATAAAAAGGAACCGGAGAGATTGAACTCTATTATGTCATTTTGCGTCAGAGATGGCGACCGTACATTTGTTGTTAAAATGAGTCTAAGTGATTATTTGAATGTCTTAGTGACAGAAAGATGACAGAAAGGACTTTTTAAACTGCTAACCTCTGGAATGAGTAACATTATTCAGGGCTCAGCAAATCTTAATTAGTCAATGACACAGAGAGTAAGGTGGTCAGAGGAAATTCAAAGAATAACGTGCTTTATTCTTTTATTAAATGGATGTGAACTGCACTTTTATAGTGGATATAATTATTAATCATCTTAGCTTGGTTGGTTTAAAAATATATTTTGGAGAGATGATGTCATTTTTAAGAGGCGAGAGCTGTGGAAATGGCTTAGAAATGTGCTGTGCATGATAATGTAACATTTTGTTTTCTTCTCATGTAACTTAGAAGAAAACAATGTAACTTTCTTGTTTTCTTAAACAATATTCATAATAGACAACGCACAAACACAGACTCAGTGGTTCCTTTCTTTCTTTCTTTCTAATGTATTTTGATTAATCAATAAGAATAACAAAAAGATGTATATGGCAAATGGCTCCTAAGAGCATGAAACACACATTTTTCCTGTCTGCTTTTTTTTTCACAGCACAGCTCAAGACAGTCATTATTGAAGGACTTGTGTTCATTCTTAGGGTGTCGTCATTCAATCAGCATTGACGTCAGTTTCTTGCAGCCCCAGAGTGATCAGTCACATGGCATATGTGGATTAGGTGACTGGCTTAAAAAGCTGAAAATGCTACAGAATCGATTGTAGGCCATCCAGAACATGAGAAAAATAAGAACTCCATTTGAGTAGATAAATGATATAAAGACATTTGGCACATTGACATAAAAGTAAAGAAAAACCAAACAGTTTCCACTTCTTAAAACAAATTTCATGTCGATTTAAAAGTAAAACCCAAATACCTGCTTTGCTTGATCAAATTTGACTTTCATCCAATTGTAACCTCAGAATGAATTGTGTCTGAGCCTTGTTCATTTCAAGACTGGTTTAACTTCCATCAGCTTTAATGTCATCTCGGTGTGTGTGTGTGTGTGTGTGTGTGTGTGTTTGTTTGTTTGTTTGTATGCGTGCTTCTGTTTGTGAGAATTAGTTTGAAAGCACTCGCTCTGCTTTTGTCACTTATGTTTCACGGTCTGTTTGCAAGCAAATATCATTTTTATCTTTCGCCTCTCTCACTTTAATGCCATATTTATTTCCTTTATTTCATTAACTTTTTTTTGTGTAGTGGATCTGGAAATGAAGCACATCAGATGTATGCTGATGTTGTACGTTATGAAAAAGTTTGTTAAACATAGTTAGGTGACGACTTTCATTGTAAGTGTTTTTGTGAGTGTGTGTTTTGTCATTTTCAGGCCTAGATGGCTTTTGGCAGAAATATTTATGAGCGAGCATATGTGTACGTGTGTGTGTGCCACAGTGATGGTGGGTTTGTAGTCCATTGCTTTCAGAGTAAGTGCTGAAACAGCAGCTTCAGGCAGTGCTGTTTCTCTGCTATAATGTGAGTACATTTTACACATAATAATTTAGCTATAAATCTTTTTACAGCATGCGCAAAGGGAGCCACTAACACTGTTACCATGGTCCATCTCCACAGTCCTGTCAAAATGACACACGCACACACACACACACACACACACACACACACAATTTAAATGAACATGCATGCACAAACATGCCTGAGCTCATGTGAAAATCATGTGCAAGTTTATCGCTGCTTGGCATTATACTGACATGTTGATTTAAAGCCTTTTTATTCTACTGCCTTGGTTAATGCACTGGATATTACTTGTCTCTTTAAACTTGTGTATATCTGTGTTTTTTTTTGCCTGCATCAAACTCAAATACCTGAGTCTGTGGATAATATTGCTTGTTTGGTGTACTATATCTGTTTGCACAATTATATAGTAGACTTTTACATTTTCTATGCGGTTGCTGAGGTGCTTTGAGTTGTTATCACTACTTGCTATTGCATTATTTATTGATAAAAATCCACCCTCCAAATCTCTATGATGCTCTGGTTTGTGGATATGACTTGGGTCCTTCCCTCATTCCTGTGGGTATTATTGTCCACCAAGTGAAAATCATAGGTTTGCTCACTTATTAAAGTAAAAACAAATATCTGCTTACAAGCCATGCAGTTTGTGAACTTGTATCATTCATTTCCATTGCAAAAATGGTGCAGGTTTCCAAACAAAGATTTGAAAAATGGCAAGCCCTAGGTATGAGCAGTAGTAATAGCAATGTTTGCCTTAGAAAGCATCACTAACAGAATCTCTTGAGAGGTAAAAAGAAATGTTTTCTTTCATCTGTTGTCTCCCATTGCGAACAGAGTTTTGTAAAGAACAGGCCTGCAATAAAAAAGCTGTAAATATGTAAAGCCTCTTGGGTTTAAGCCTGTATTCTCCTTTCTTTCTTTCTGTCTTGCTCTCTGTTTTTTTCTTTTATTTTTAAAAATAAGACAGACCTTTGCACTGCTGTTTCTGGTTTCAAATCATATCAGCGACTGGGAGAGCTGTCTGAGAAACTTAACCTGTACCACTTAAACAGGTGAACGAAACATGCTGTGTCACTCTGTAAAATTAACTAGTTCGGTATATAATTCAATTACATTATATGACACTTTGGGTGGAGAAATTTTAAGGCATTTGAAATCTGTTGACAGAAGTATAATGTTGCAAATATACACAGCAGTAGTTCACACCAATTAAACCAGTTAATTGATGTGTAGAGAATATGTGACTAGATCAACATAAACACAGCATTACCTAATCATAACATGCAATCACCTCTCATCTCTGTGTTTCATGGTGATGCTTGTACTGACAAACACCTGCGGAAACCTTCAGATGCTTGTTAGATTTGAAATACAGTCATTCAGTAATTCAGCAGATGTTCTCATGCAAATACAGGGTGTCATACAGGGTGAATCAGAGTTTGTGTTCTACATGTTCTTGGTCCTGTGACAATATTTCTGACAACCAATCAAATTTTAGGATTCAGTTTAGTAAGTGTCCGTTTTTGAGTCTTGAGCTTAACACGAATCATTTTGATCATCTCACATCATTTGGTCTCTAGAGCTCTTAAACATTATTTGTCAGTGGATTGTAAAGAAGGGAACCGTCTTTTGTTGACTTGTTTAGGAACCCCACCCCAGTGATTAATCTGCTTAATGAACTCTTTGCTATTGAGTAATGCACTCTCAGGCTTAGATGCATGCTCTGCATTCAAATCAGTCTGTGTGTGTTTTCATTCTTATATTACTGTCTGATAACCTTTAATGAGTATTGCATCTGTAATAAGAAAAAGGAACGTTCCAGTTCGTTAAAATAATCATCTTAATCGTTTGCTTGTATGCAAACCAGTCCTGTTTATTTATAGACTTTTGTATTGCACTTTAAACCTGAATGAGTTCCTTCTTGTTGTGGAACACAAAAGGCAATTTTAATGTCCTGGTCAGTTTTTCCATATAATAAAAGTGAAAGAGGACTTGCATTACGTCAGGTGGTCTACTTTTGTAGTCTATGGTGCTTTTTTATCCTTTTAAGTACTTTCATTAACTTTAATTGTGTAAAGGGCACCAGGATATTATCAAGATATTTTTGTTAAACAAGCAGAATATTAGTAAAAAAATGCCTTCAGTAGACATACAGTCATGTAGGTCATGGTGAACTTTTCAGTTTTGGATGAACTGTCCCATTAGATTCTCTCCTTTCTTTTGTTAATGT
>JAZGTJ010001095.1:0-65680 GCA_036877575.1 Botia almorhae | reverse complement strand
GAAGAAACATGAGATACTTAAATGAAAGATGATTTTTATGATGAAACATATGAAACAAATAACAGAATGGAGAACTCAAAGGCACCTGAGCTTTGACGGATCTTCAGCTGAGCAATAAAGTGATTCTTTGGGTCCACTGTGAATCTTAGGTATCTACCAGCTGCCTCTGCCAGTATTTTACTTTAACCTCACAGATTCAAACAGTCACTGTCACTGCCAAGACAGAGGATTTCTGCAGGAAAGCCTGGAGAGCGGAAACTTTCAATTTTATGTCACTTTCTCATATTTTCACAGGTGTGAGATGCAGATTAAAAGAGACATGTTTTAATTTGTTTAATCATTTATTTGTATGCACCAAATCAACTTCAGGAAACAGCAAATAATTGCATTTGACTCTGATGGTGTCAAAGACTATTTCCATCACATCGTTTTGTCCCCTCCACCGGAAAATAATGGCACTTAATAGCCATGGTTGGAAGTCTCTGAAAGGATTATTAATGAGATTAATAACAGTAAGAGGCAAAGACAGAATCAGGGGATTTGCCATGTTGCTTTGAAGCCAGTGCTGAAGCAAATGTTACTTGGACTACTGTCAAAAGTTCATGAAAGACCAAAAAGAAACAACCCTATCCCACCAAAATGCAGAAATCTACCTAGATAGAGAGGCAAGGCAAGCCATTGTGTGATTTTGATTTTAATGCAAAGCCCGATTTATTTGGCACTGTCCTGCTGTGCATTACAGCCTGCAGTGCTGACTCCAGCTACGGCCAGTATTGCACCGCCCTCAGGCTTTTAAAAACAATTCTCTTTTGTGATTGGTTTCTTCTCTCTGTTTCCTCTTATTTCTATATTGGACACAGAGAGGAAGAGGTATGGGGGAAGCTAATCTCTTGGCTAAATGTGCAGCTTTTTCCAGCATCTCTGTAGCACTAATTACAGCATGATTTGAACAAAGCGTGTTCTCGTTAGCCTGATGCTGCAACCTTAATCAGTCTGTAGGTGGATGAAGAACACAGCATCAGTGCACAGAATTGCAATTACAGTCTAAAAAAATAACTGGCCTGATGAGGCCACCTGTTTGTTCAGAGAGAGAGAGAGAGAGACAGAGAGGGGAAGGGATGAGTAAGTGTAGCAAGTGTATAGTCATGACTCATTTTGGCATGAAATCTGTCTTTTACCTTGCTTTAACAATCAATACGACTGTTGCATTTTCATGTATTTCTGGCCGAACTCTCTAGTGGAGAATAAATAGTGAACAAAATAAAAGAAGACAAAATTCATAAATGAATCAAAATGTGATTGTAGTTTCCGTTTTGGAATGAAGCTGCAATTCATCCATATATCAAGTGAGTTAGTGCTGTAGATAATGCTGTTCTTTCTTGTAGTCCACTATAGATGGTGTTATAAATGTGAAATCTTGCTGAGCTCAAAGTTTGGGTTCTTGTTTGGCTCAGCATTGCCCTGCATGCCGAGGCATCAGTTTGGAATCCATGTGCCGAGCTCACAAACTGTGTGTGTGTGTATGTGCCAAGCTAACAGGAAACGTTCTCAGAATGCTCACTTACATTTATTAAAAGTTCTCTCAAAGTTATCAAAACATTTCCTGCAGTACCATTAGTACAACTAGTTTTAATGTTATATATCACATATTTCAAAAATGTTATTCTCAAATTGTTATTGGAACATTTTAAAAACAGTAAGAAACGAATATAACAAGCAATGATGTTAATACAACGCCTAAAAAGTGGACCTTTTCTTTTTTTACTTAATGGAACCATTAGGGAAACATTCTTACAACCTAAAACTGTTAGTTGGATGTGTGTTTTAGAATGGTGATATGCAGCAGGCTCTCATTATCCTCTAGCACAGATGTTGCAAATCCTGTTCTGCACTCTTAAGCTCACGAAGACTGAACATATTATAATCCCCCATCCTTGTAACATGTTAAAATAAGACCAACTGTAAGGCCACTAAATATAACCACACTATTCCTGGTTTAGCCCTACGAGGTCACTGTGGGAAATTTGCACCTATTTATTACAATCAGGATCTGGCTAGGTGAGGTTTAACCCAAAATTAGCCCTTTAATGATCAGAATTCGAAGAATTACAACACAAGTATAGTCCAGTATGAGGGAAAAGTAGAAACTCAATCATTTAAACATCCATACACAAAATAATACAAGACAGGATGAGGCTCTGACACCTGAAAAACTGCTGTGACGGGATGAAGCTCAGATGCTGTAACAGGACTGGGGCAGGTATAGCCAGGATAAGCTGAGGTGCATGCTGCATGCTAATTTGTATTTATATATAGAAGAAAATAAAGGAATTGCTTACATTATCTGACGCTATATATCATAACGGAGCCGGAAGGGTTCTAAAATAAGAGGTTATTTGTGACGTCAGCCAAAAGGGCTCAATTCAGAGGCGGAGCAGGTTATTAAATTTTTATATAAAACATCACGAAGGCAAACACTTTATTTGAAATGACATGAATCATGCACAGCAAGACCTGGAACGCGTATTAAGAAAGCAAATATAGTCAATTTAAATTTCATGTTTACTCTAGTCTATCTGGCTCACTGTTTCATAAAAGTCTGATGCATAATCTGCAATCAAACCCCTTCTGTGTAATGAATTAAACTGCTAGATCCATTGTTCAGCCTGTTATAATGGTGTCAGAGAGCAAGAGATTGTGAGGATCCAAATACAGCTTTGTTGTATCGACCCAAAATACAAGAATCCATCAAGAACCAAGAAAACCAGTCCACAAAAAAAGACCTTAACACTGGGCAAGAACCCTTTAAAAACAAGTCAGTCCACTGGGCGGCCATACTGGGAAAGCCTTAGGGCAGCATTTAATAAAAAAAACTTCAAACTTCATCCAAACGTCATGGGCCTCGATGCGTTTCACTCATAGGTGATAATTCACAGATTTGATTTTTGCAAATACTTACTGCAGAGCTAACGTTCCCAAAACACTCACCTCACAAAGTTGAGAAATAAAGATCAGAACCCTGTAGGTGGCGTGAATCTGATAAAGACTGTCTGGACCACATACCTCTAGACCAATATCACACATGCAGCTGGGGCCAATCACCCCGAATCCTAGAATTACCACAGTCCAGATGGTAAGGCACACTATACCATTAAGCCACATTTATGCCTAGTTACTCAGTTCACATCCCATCTTATAGTTGGATAATATCCAGGTAATTTGCAGTTTGCATCTGGTTTGAAGGTTTGCCAACAAATGAGTGTGTCAGTTTGTACACACTCATGACACTTCTGTATATCCTACAAACATTTATGCATGGATTCATGTCTGTACTGTCTGCTGTACATTGCCTCATTTTAAGTTAGAAATGAAGCCTATTTATCACAGCATTTCACAACACACAAATCGAGCATATTTACAAACAATAATGTATTTAAGCCTGAAAATGGTCATGACTGCAAGGTGTTGACCTCCTCTGTTCACAATTTGGACAGAGGAGGCCGTCATTAGGTACTAATCACATGCTGTTTTTACTGCAGTACACTGCAGTGGCAATTGTGCAGTACACTGCATGCCATGTTGGTGTACTGTAGCTTAAGGGTTTGGAATCAACGTACGAATGCATTCATTTCCAGGATTTTTTAGGGGTTTTGATTACTTTAGCACACTGAACACAATCTGTCTACCCTTTGTGCCACCAGTTCATATGCCAATATAGGTAACCACAGAAGATCAGCAGCTTCTTAATCAAAGACTGGGGGACAAAAATGTCCCCTGTGGGAGAGACTGCAGTACAGATGGTGGGGCCAAAGCAAGTGACAAGAGTTTGTGTACCTGTTGTAATTGCATATGTTACATGCTGGCTGTGGCTTCACAACGTCTGTGAAATCTAGCATATGAGGGCCAGACATGTGTGAAGGACATTGATTAAGAAAGCAGTGAACAGCCGTGTCAGAGGCAGAGAGAGTGAGGAAGGATCTTACATGCTATTTTTATCAACCCAGGCAGGAAGCGCAGTCAGTCACATTTTGAACATAGCTGTGTTTTCTCTTTCAAACAGTCGCAACAAATGTCAAATTTATCTCCGGGTAAATGTTCACAAAATTGGAACGTACAATTATTTTCTTTTCATTTTTGAAGATTTACTTGTAGATTAATTTGGAATTTGTGATGACTATTTGAAAGAAAAAACACAACTGCGTTTGGTTTCTATGGTGTGAAAATGTGCGTATTGTTCCATTATTGACCAGAAAAAGCAGTTTTAATATAAAATTAACTGATTGTGTATTCTTTGAGTTTATAAGACAGAAATGTTCTCTGCGGTTTTAATATAGCATTTACAATAAAATAAATGCATGTTTTTACAAATATAAAAACAAAATGGGGACAACTTCATGTGATCAACAAAACTGAAGTCAATTAATCACAGACCATAACTGACCCATTAAAATGAAGCATTGCAAGTTTTGCAGTCACCTGACATTGAGATGAATCATGATGTTTACTAACACAATTCACACACATATCACAGTGCTTCTATTTAGCCCCTCAATGCATTCATTCATTCTCAGCTTACGTTCTGTAGCATTTGCCGCAAGCTGCTTTAACACCCTCCTCCATTCTGGGCTCCGCCTCCTATCTGACAGCTCTTATCTTCGGTCCTTTTTAAAATCTGTCTTCTTAGTTTTTCTCTTGGAAATTCCTGAATGACAATCTATTCAGCCACTTCAATGTGTTATTGTGTCTTGCTCTTGATTTACCAGCTTTGTTCAACATTTCCTTTGTCTATCGAATTTTTATGCAAATAAAAATTGTATGGTGTTGTAACATAATTCTACAGGATCTGATCTGTTAACCCCAACGCAAAAAAACAAAAACTGATTCAAACTGTCAACAAAGACATTTGACAGTCCTCAGTGAACTATACTTCTGAACACTTTGGAAATGTGCTTTCATTTGCACCTCTAATTAAAAATACACTTGAACGAACCAAAATACTGAAATATATGATCTAAAAAAAGTAAAGCATTTCAAGGTACAAAATTAGCAAATTAGTACACTGAGTAAAAGTGAAATGAGTAAGATCTTCTTATGTGTTGAACAATAACTACAGCAATACGCTATAAATGTTTTCAAGCAGGCGTTTCCAATCTGACACAATTCCAGAAAAGGAGGCTGAGAATTCTGGGTTTCTTGCAGATAAGAGGCAATGAGAGCTGCTAAGAGAGTTTTCCTACTTGCCTGAACTGCTTGTGAATTCATCTAAAAGGCCGAAATGAAACAATATTTAACTCACTGAAATGATAATAAAGGGTTAGTTTAACAATGAAATATATATTAGGCTTTGGGCTTCTACCGAATATTAAAGCATTTTGCTCATTCTGCTCAATTAAATATCACTGAGTATCACTGAGATACAAAGATCATTCGGCTAACAGACCTAAAAAAGTAAACATGGTGTAGCCACATAACACAGATCATATCTTTATAAACACTGCACATCTAGAAGTACATGGATTACCTTTGGTAAAGACGGCAGATGGTTAATTTGTATGTAGCATGTTTTAAAACCTGAGCTAGGTTAGTAAGGTTGTTTCACTAGCATATGTTAGCAGTGGCACTAGCAGTGTAGGTCTTACTCACTGGTGTTCTTGCTGTTGCCAAGAGTAGCAGAATAGCAGAATCACCTTCATCTAGGTGTCCATTCATAGTCAAAGCGTGGCTTGTCCCTCAGAATGCTATTGAGCTGTTCGTGAAAAGATAAATCATCTGACTGGTCCAACTTCTATTATTGCCATCTCTGACCTCCCTGGATTTAGCTTTCAGCTTTTTAAAATTGGGGTGGCATTGCAGTCATGACCTTTCCAGGGTCAAATCTGATGTTGTTTTTATATTTGTATCTTCGACCATCAAGGTCTAAACTGAAGCTTCTCTTCACAAAGACAGAAGGCAGATACTTTCTTATAGGACTGAGGAGTAAAGATACAATTTTTTTCACCGGGTCATCTCCACCTGTTTCGTAAAAAGCTAAGCATAATGCTGAGCACAGAAATGTGTGTATTAATATACTATGTACTTCTACAAAACATGGAAGACTTAAAACGTAGCAGGACCTAAACATCTGGCAAAGTTTCAGGTGCCCTATGGCATAGCCTACTCAATGAGCCTGAAGGAAAAGAAGTGTTCAGCCACCAAAATTTTACTTTTGAATCGGCCCTTTATTATCGTGGTATATTTGAATTCTAGCTAATTACAGCTCTGGTCGTGCTAGCGGTAGATATACAGTATGTATACACCTCCTATTTGTTTGCATTTTAAATCCAGAGTTATGCTGCTTACACATTATGCATCTAGTTTAAGATGCCTTCCAAAATAAGAGCGCTCACTTAGTTTCACCCTGAAACCTTCTGCTTAATTGGCTTGCCCTTCAACCCTGGTGTGAAGAGAACCATCCAGGCATGCAGAAAGAAAATCATATCTTTCTCTCCCTTCCTCTCATCCACTCTCTCCCTGTATCCCTGCTAATCCTCTTGCTATGCTGCTATGAAAAGCAGGTAAGTGGCTTGTTAGCGGGTAAGATTTCCTCCAGTGGCATGATTATGGACAGCTCCGGAGAGGCGGAGCTGGATGAGTGTGAGACAGATAAGGAGTATGCCAGCGCATATGGGAACAGTGTAAACAAAAGTGCACAAGCCAAAAAAACTGCAAGCAAGCTGCAAAAAAACCCACTGAACCAACTTAATCTGAGTTTGATATATTAACCGACAACAAAACTTGTGTTCCCAAGAAGAAAGAAAGTCATATGGGTTTGAAGAACATAAGGGTTAGTACTGTAATGATTAAAAACTAATGATTAAAAACTAACTTAACTAAATTCGTATCTTATGCAATTTGGCTTTTACAATAATCTTATTTTTGAAAACCAGATTTTACTAGGAAAAAGTACTGACTGATTTAAGATTTTTGTTATTTATTTACTTTTTTTTTAATCTGTGAGTCTGCCACAAACAAAAATGTTTCAGAAAATTACCACCGGGACAACACACTTCATGTAATACTGTATGTAAACAAAGTTTAGTTTATTGTATATTGTGTACTACTATATACTACTCACTATATAAAAAATTACACAACAATAAACTCTTCAAAGCAATGTACTGTATGGCAAATTGTTCTCACATGACCTAATTGTATGGTATATATAATTCAGTGCATGCTGTATTGTAAATAATGAGGATTATTTTGCATTTTTAATCAAATTTTGTGAAAAACAAACCTTAATCTTAATTCTTAAAACTTGGCAGTCCAAACAAATAACAAGTCAAGAAGGATTTGTTGAAAATGCGACTGATGTTATTTCCAGTTTGTTCATCACACAAGAAATGGAAGATTGGTGATTTGTGTGTTGCATTGTGGGATACTGTAATCTGAAAATGTGCACACTGCACATGGTAGACACATTGCAGAAATAGTACATGTATGCATGCTATTCATAGTCACAAACAAATCCAGAGAGACCTCTACAGCACCCATGAACAGACAAGCATTGAAATCCTCAGAACTGAACCATCTCACATGAAACTTCTCTAGTCATCTTCACTGACTCACAGAACTCTCACAAACAAACATGCTTATTCATGCACATTTGCTTGCTGGAGACTCGTTCTGAATCAGATTAGCTACTTTCTCGATAAACTAAAATAGCAGGGAACGCCAGACAGCGTCAACCAATACAGCCTCACAGTTTATAGCCTCACAGCAGATAGTCAGAGACTACAACCTATGAAAATTCAGTCACTGCAGTGATCCCGGCTAACAGTTTTAGGCTGTTAATTGTTTCCCTAAGGTTTCCATTAAGTCATAAAAATATTATTTTGAATCTTTTAGGATTATTCATAATGTCCGTTTTTTTAGATGCTGTTATATAAAAACATTATTCAAATACTTTTATTCTGTAACATTTTTAGAACGTTCCATTAATAACTTAATAAGGTTTTTATGTTTTTTATGATATCTAACCTTTTAAAGTCATATCTGCAATGTTATAGCATTACTGCGGATAGATTTTTGATAACTTGGTGAACGTTCTGAGAGCTGGGATGCTACTGATCTAAAAGAAAACGAAACCTTTTACCTCGTGTGCTGCACTGAGACGTATGTAATTCGTTTAGGGAGATTCTCACTTTGAATGCACTTTAGGAAGAATTTTCTAATGTGAGCAAATGTTAACAAAAATGTTCACAAAGCCAGTTGTGACACTCCAGGCAACATCAGATGTTGTTGTGTTAATTAAAACTAAACACATCAGCAAAATGGAACAAGCGATTTGTTCTCACCCAAGGTGGTGAGAGTTTGTGGGGCCAAAACTAAATTTGGATCGGAAACACAATGAAAGTCTTATGTGAAGTCTCAAGTCTATGCCGTGCCATATGTATCTCATTTCTATTTATAAAAGTGAGCAGACACAGATATCTGGAATATTGTGTTTTCATTGTTGCATTTGTAAAGTGACTGTGACATCAGTTACATATTATTTAAATTTATATTAGCATAGTGTTAATTACTCAAGGTCACAAAGCAACAGCAATGCCAATGAAATAAAACCCCCATAAAAAGCATGAACATATTTTTCCAGTTCTCCACTGAAAGACTGAATTTTTTTCGCTCTGCCTCATGTATAATTGTTTTGTGCTTTCCTGCAGAGTTGGAAAAACTGGAACTAAACCCCATCATGTTCTTAATGAGGAACCAGCATTACTGGGAGTGATTTGAGATTTGAGCACACTGCAGACACGCTGATCCTCACAGTGTGTGTGTGTGTGTGTGTGTGTGTGTGTGTGTGTGGGTGGGTGGGTTTACTTAACCATATATAGGGGGAAAATTTGTACCCGAAAGTCAGAACACCTGACAAAATTGAGCAAAACCTCCTTTTAGGGACGTCCTTATTTGTAAAAACACTGTAAAAAAATAGTAAATAAGGTTTTTTAAAAATTTTACAAATGCATAAAGTTTTCTGTTAGGTTAGGGTTGGAGTGTGTGTTAGGGTTAGGTTATATTATTTATAGCTAGCTGTGTATAAAACCAATAGAAGTCTATGGAATGTCCCCATTTAGATAGATAAGTAAATGTGTATGTGTGTGTGTGACTGGTCACATTAGACAGAGTGGGAGGGAAAGATACAGTAATTCTTAGCAACAATGCAAAAAATGGAAGAGTCACCAGAACACAGCTTATAAAGCAGAAGCTTATAAAGCAGAAGGGCAAAGTGCGGAATCAAGCATTATTTTTGGATTTTCCCAAAGACTACAAAAAAACAGAAAACAGCCCTTACTACCCTCTCCTTCTATTACCACACTCTCACACAAACGAACACACACAGACACATTCACATCCTTCATGCTGCAATAAAAGAATACAGATTATCTTGACATTTATGCACTGTTTCCAAATCCAACTTAGCACACTGAAAATTATTACACATACAGTACACCTAGCCTCCGACTCGATACAGCCTCCTGAGAGAGTTAGTGAAACAGCTGTCTGTCTGCAGACACATTGACACAGGCCCTGGATTCCACAGAGTACATCTCGACACTTCAATAAAGGTGTATTATAACAGGTTTTGAAACCCTAGCCTGCCGACCACAAGGGGACTTCAAGGGGACCACAAGGAGGTGCTATGATGTCTGTGGAAAAAAAGATTATTCATTAGATTAATTAAATATTCTTAACACTGCCATTTTTCAATGCAGTTCACCTAATTTGACATTATTACGGTTTCAATATGCTTTATAAAGACTGCTCATAATCTTTGCAGAGTCACACACACGGCCGTTCTCCAGCTTCCTTCATCAGTAATGGTAGAGGAAAACTTTCATAACAGCAAATTTATATGTAAATCAAACACAGATGGGACTTTTAACAAAAGTAAATTCATTTGCAGTCTTGTACGGTGGAATTTAATTATCATCAAAGCTCAACGGGCATGAAGTATCACCTCTCAATGGTTCACATGTTAATGAGAAGACATTCAGAGCACTATTGCAGGTCAGCGGTACAAGCGTTTGTGGTAAGATTAGGCCCATAAATTGGGATAAATTGTCTTATTATTTCATAATTGCAGATTAGTAATAATTTTAATACAATGCTAAATAAAAGGCAATTATTTTGTAATTGTAAACAAAGTGCTCTCTAAAATATTGCGCTTAGTATTTTTCACACCATTTGGGTGGTCTTAAGGAATAATTGGGGTCCTTAATTTGCATCAAAAGGTTTGGAAGGTGTTACAACACTTCATTTTACTACTACATTACGCCCATAATGAACAACAGCCACCCGTTTCCCAGCACCTCTGTTTTACCTTCAACACATGAAAGTAAACAGAAAATAGATAAATAAAATTGCTTGCCTCTAAAAGCACAGAGGCTGCCCCCAGTTTGACGAGGAGCCTTGAAGCCGTGGATTGTGTGTAACCCATGAGGAATTCATAGAGTAAAAAGGGGAAAAATAAATTTTATAAAAGGCAGGAAGATGCTTCAGTGCAACGGGCACTACACAAAGGTTTCTTTGCTTCATAGCTTTTTATTTTTCTTTCTCACTAACTCAAAGACAGTTTATCCTTTGGGGCAAAGTAGAGAGAGATTGTAGGCTGGCCCTGCTACCTGTGCACCCCTGCAGTCAGCCCATATAACTGCCAGGAAGATACACGGCTCATGGCCCCAAGAACAGCGGCCCCTAATTCCCCCATTAGTCTCAATAAGGGACTTGCTGTTAGCGTAAAGGGGTTATGATGACATTATTGGGAACTGTGATGGTGAGGATCTAATGAGACACCGGGGGCTTCAGGAATGAGAATGGTGGAACAGGATCGAGCCGACAGCCGTGACCACCGAGCTGATAAGATGGACAAGCACTTGCCTGGGTTCGGCAAGGGTCCCCTGATGAAAGGTCGTGCGGTTTTATTGTTCTATACAAAACCTGTGTTTTTTCTCCTCCTTTGGTCTGGTGGAATTCTTGATGGCGTCTCGCGGGGAGGAAGGCAACCTGAGGTTGTCAGCTTGGCGAGCAACAGAACAATGGAAAAACACTGCTATGGGTTTTGCCACAATCTGCGTCTCATATCTTAAAAGCGCACTTAAAAACAACAGCTTGGTCTGGCTAATCCAAACCCTGGTTTTGAGCCATCATATTTAAAACCCTATGGAATTAAAACTGGAACCCATGTCTAGTACAGGCAGTTGCAGGGAAGGCCAGAAGCAGGAGATGAAGTGATGATAGGAATTGAGCTTATTGAGTTTATTAAATAGCTTGTCAAAGTTCAGTCTGTCTCTGTCTGACCAGAAAACTCAAAATTCAAGTATTCTCACGTCATATGTATACACAATACACAATATAAGCCTATACAGCAATAGCAAAACAATGAGAAACATTACAAAATGAAAAGAATCTAAAAATGAATCTACAAAAATTAGAAAATGAAAAATTTATAAAAGTAGAGTTAAAAAAATTAAGAAAGAGTAGAGAATTTAGAAAAGAATAAAAACATACAAAAACAAATGCCTTTTTTTCAGGTAGACTCTCAGACAACACACAGACACACCCACAGATTGTTTCTAAGAATCTTCTAAAACCCTGACATACTTCAATCCCTCAATATGTTGACCACCACCCCGCTTCAACACAAGAAACAGAACTGCATATTTCACAGACTTTTAAATTCCACTAATTATAATAGTGAAATTTTCAAATCATCTTGCCAAGTAGATTACATCTAAGCTTTACTTCTTATGCATCTCATACTCAGGAGGCCAGTGGACACCTGGGGAAATTCAACTGGATCACTCGCACCTGCAGAGCTGGATGAAAGTGCAGAGATTACTGCGCTCCAGGAGATGCCGGCCATGTGTGCTGCTGCTCGCCACACTTTCCATGTCCAAAGAATGTCTTTAATAAAGGGATGCGGGTGAGAGAATGAGAAAGAGAGAGATGCGCAGACCCAGAGGAAAAGCAAATGATAGTGATTCAGACTTGGCTGAAGTTTCACTGTAAGATGAAATAAAACAAACAAATGAGTGGAAACCAAGGCAATCATCATGCGATCTTGGACCGTGGCACGGCAGCGAATCAAGCCTGGACTCGGCACCATAAAACACCATTTTCATTAAGTACAGTGGGAATACAAATGAACCCTAGCAAGCCCCCACTGTACCTCATGTTCTCAGCTGTAATCTGAATGTAAGCACTAAATTGCATTGGTTCTCTCATCAAGCATGTAATTGTGTTTCTAGACATACCACTGAAAAAGCACTGCAATGGGACCCATCCTCAAGGACAGCGCCATGTTTTATTCATTTCTCATTTTGAGTTGTATGCTGGCTCTCCTCTCTCTCAATTTCTCCTTGGCTCCATCTCAATCAACCTGGTACAATTTTGCTGGTAATTTTTACCATTGCCTAAATACACACACAGGCTGCCTGTGTTCGCTATAAACCCCACGATTATTTGATGAAACCTGTTCTCCATTTTGGCGTGACAGGGACTGAAAAACACTGAAAACGCTCCATGTGTGTAATTGTATATAATGAGCCAATCACGGTGCTTTTTTTAGTCACGCTCAAGGCCAGCAGCATGTGGCCAGGTACCTGTTTTCATCAGAGCATGACTGCTCTCTTTATCTCTCTCGAACGAGTGACGCTCACACTTTCACACGTGTCACACATTCACTGACTTAATCTGAGTGCCATCCCTTGCAGTTGGTGTAGTGCGAGTGTGTCAAACTAAACAGCCGCTCAGTGCCCTACACTGTTTAAAAGTATTTCAAATTGTAAATGTATGCAAGGCACCGTGGCTATTATTGGCGGTCACAGAGCCTTGAGGAGGCGTTGTTTCTTGTATCCCTGATGTTGTTAATTAGGTGTGTAAAAATATTGTGCCTGTTTGCATGCGTGTAAGTTTTGGGTTACACTTCTTTTTTGGAAGTGCATGTAAATATCCTAAATATACCTTAAGAATATAAAAGCTAATTTGCACAGTTGCAGAAAACTGTTGTTAGTTCTGTTTTACATTACTGATTACTTATGTACACACACAACCACATTCCTAAACTAAAATGTTTAATTACATTTTTAAGGATTTAGGAAATTTGAGAGTCAGTTCAGTTTGTCTGTGCTGTGTGAACACAATTGCAGTTTTTTAGACCACTTGTCTCTCATGTCCTATAACATGATTTCCACTTTCATTTGATGATTACCTTTTATAGTTTTACATTTGTTAAATGCGTAGGCCATTTTTTTGGAGAGGCTAGCAATAGCAACCCGGCTTTAAAAGCATAAGATCTCACCATTCAGAGCGATCTCCATAGCCACGCCTCCTCCAAAAGTGCACAGAGGTATGCAAATACATAGTCTGACAGGCAAGTAGGACATCCCATCATTGCATTCAGACTGAACCAGCATAATAAAAATATTTTTTGGAGATCACCTACCCTGCTTTTAAATAATGCACAAAGACCCACAATACAGAAATTATAAGTTGTGTATCCCTTAAAGGTTTTTGATCCAGTCTCTGTTTTTCACCTAAGCTGCTCATTTCAGTTTTGTGGTCTGGGTATAACCCAAACACTATGTTAATTAAGGTTCGACAGATAAACTCGCACCTCGTTTGGATTTGTTTATTAAATAACATTGTGTCAATTCTGATAAGACTTTTCAGTGTTATGGCAGTTGTCATATTTAATAATTACTCCAGGCACTATCACTGTGGTTACAGGCATTATTCACTGCTATTGGGAGAATAGAAAAGTGGATTAACCTCAGTTACTTGTTCTGACAGACAGTATTCAGTTCACTCCTGTAAGGTATTGTATGAATAACTTGTGAAGGACAACTTTACCTGTCAGTATAATTATCAATTCAAAAACACTGACTGTGTGAACACAGCCAAAGTAAAATCGCATCCTAAAAAAATGATTCAAGAGTGCTCCAACGAAACACACGTTATATTTCTATGCTTTTTGGGGACTTTCATAGACATAATAGCTTTTACCCTGAACATGTTTATACACTGTACAACTGTATATTCTATCTCCTAACCCTCACCCTACCCCTAAACCCAACCCTCACAGAAACCTTTTAACTTTTTGAAAAAAAGCACCATGTATGTTTCATAATCAGTTTCCCCTTTCAATTGGTCCCCACAATGGTAGAAAAACAAGAACACACACACACACTTTTGATAAAGCCCCACAAAATTAAGCAAACATTATCACACACACACACATCTATAGACTAACACACACCCACACCTGTCCACAGTCTTTCACGGTTTGTGTCTCTTCCCCACACGTACACCTACTAAAGCGTTACCATATGTTCACATGTTAGCACATGTTAAAAACGAATCCTCACTGGATCTCCACAACAAACACGGAGAGAGAACCCTTAATGAAAAGCACCTCACAGAATGACAAACACATCCACCTGTAAACCCAATTCTATTCCACATAAACCACTATTCTAACCAGCACAAATATAAGGCCCACACTTCACTAAAAGAGTCAATCTCTGTGTCTATACACCTGTGAAGTAAATAAATTCAGGGACATTCAAGGGCATTCAGTCTAAAACCGGTCTCTTTAGAGAAACTACAATAACGCCCTACTTTCTCTTCTTTTATGAACCTGTTTACACCTGTATTATGCTCTGTCACAAGTTGACAGCACTGACTAAAAAAACACACATACTAAAAAAGAAGTATACTTTGAATGCACCGCAATAAGTAACTGGCAAATTTGTAAATGTAACTTGAATGTAACTATAAACAGGGTGTAGAATGTTTTGTCATTGAATCACATAAAATTTGGTTTGGCAGGACCCCTTATATTATTTTCGCCTCTGAACTACTCACTACTACTTTTTTTATTCCTATTTGTAAGCTGCCATAGATAAAAGCTTCTGCTTAATGAATAAATGCAAATGTTAATGTAAGGTCATGTTTGTGGCTGACCCTGATCCCGGTAACTGCTACTTGCAGTAAGCTGTGATCACAATTCAAAGGGCTTGTAAAACAGAAAGGCCTCTATATTTCATACTCAAGCCCCTGTTAAATAAAACATCCAGTTCGTCCAAAGACTGTGCAGCAGAATGCACAATAAACTTCTCTGTTAAGTCAATGAGTCACTAATAAAACACTAACATACAGTGTGTCTGGAACCCTGGGTGGTTCGGATAGGTTTTGTAGGGTTTGTTTGGCCATATGAGTCAGTACTTAACCGACCATAGAATGCAAAACAAGTGTCAAAACCAGTGTTGAACTGGTGGCAGTACTGGGTATTTTTTCGACAGGACACAAATAGTTATGCACGTCTTTGACCCCTGCAAGGCATTGTGGGTATTCCGCCCACAACAAAAGAGTAACAAAAATGCATTTATTTAGTCACTCTCTCTCTCGCCTACACCTTTGTGATTGGTGTCAGCATCATGTTTTTCTCATTTAAGAGTGTGACGGGGGGCTGGCCCACCCGATGGGAAGCAATCACACACTCAGTAAAATCATCCACACTTGGACATCCGTGGGCCCCCGACCCACCTACACCCATGGCTGCTATACACACTGACTGCGATCAATCTGAGTGCCTTCCTCACTGCTCCCACTGGTGATGAGAATGAATACAAACAGGAGGAGACTAAATCAATGCAAGACATTCAGCAATAAACATCCCAAACATATGCATTTGTCTGCATGTTCAGCCCAGAGGAGCTCGGGCCCCTGGTGCGAATCATTCTGCATTCTGTGATCTTACAATTTGGAAGCAGAAAATCTGCTCTATGTTCAATCCACCACTACAAAAGAACCTCATACGGTGAATTTCAATAACGTATTTCAACTATACCTGCACTGCCATACTATTTATTATAGAAGTGTACAAGAGGCTATACTTAATAACTACTGTGGATGTCTCCTGCTATGCAGTACATTTTCATGGCCTCTTCATTTATGCCTAGATGTACTGGATAAAATATTAAACCGTGTAAATCATTAGTTTAGTTAAATTCAGGGTGAGTTTTAAATTATTTCATTGCTTTGATTTGAGAGGATGTTGCCAGTTTTGCCTTGTCCCAAGATGTTCTACACTAACTTCTGAAATGCATCCGTTTTTAATTTCAATAATCAATTTTTAGGACTTTTCTATGCCCTATGTTTAATTTTGACCAGAGCATATTTATCAAAAGTCTATTATAGCCTTTTTATAGAAGCTCTCTCTAAATTACAACAAAGTATATTCATTATTTAAAAATTATAGGACTGACCTTGGTAAAATAACAGGAATAACCCTGATGTATTGGCTGTAGCTCAAGGCTCATAATCTGAAGGTTGTTGGTTTAAGTCCCATAAGAAGTGACCTGCAAACAATTACCATTGTGCCCTTGAGCGTGACAATTAACCCCAGGCTGTCTCGGGGGGTTTGTCCCTGTATTATATTTACTATAAGTTGCTGTTGATAAAAGTGTCTGCTAATTGACTTCTTGCAGTAATTAAACTACATTCTACAGGCTAAGCTGTTACATGTCCTAATGGACCGAAGCACATGCTAGTTTTTTCATACACTCTTAATTATGCAAATTAGAACCATACTGCCCCACACATCTGTGAAAATCATTCTACCATACAGAAAAACTGGGAAATCATAAACTCTTGTTAAACAGTGTAAAATACAGTGTTCTTAGATCAATTGCAATCACAGTTTACGTGATATTATGTGAAAGTTCCTGTCACAATATGAAACAAAACTGCCTGTATGTTTACACCTGACCCACACCTGCTATTACAAGAGAAGACTGGCACACATTTTTATCTATTGCCCAGACTGCAGTACAGATTTTGTATTAAACAATACAATAATAATAAAAGCAATTTCAGGGATCAATAAAAATGATTTTTCTGATGGTCCAGTCAGGCCAGTAGTTCAAATTTTTACTTGCCCTGCCAACGGTTCACTAATCCCACCAAAACCGAAACAATGTATTTTAAACGCTTCCAAATCAATCATTTTTTGTAAAATGTAAGTCATAATGTCACTGTGGCATTCAAATAAGTTAAAGTAAGCAGATTTAAAACGATTTTCAATATATCACAGAAAACCAAACGTTTAAGTGTGCAAGATATAGAACCACATACACAAGATCAATATCTATGAGATTTAGTGACAACATAGCACTGGCATCCTTTATTGAGCCCTGACTTCTGGTCATACCTGATTCTTTGTATTTTGATGCCACTACGCTTATACCATAAGCTCACAGTTTACAATACATTCAGTACATGCAGCACTCTGCAACTAACTTAATATTCAGTCTGTATCCTTAGCCAACTGCTTAAAGCTGAAGTATGTAATATTTTATGATGTTAATACTTTTCTCGTATCCCAGCCTAATAGACAGAGACAAGCATGAGTTTGAAATTCGAAGGCTGAATTCCCTACAAAAATATAAACACAGTGGTTCTATTGCACTATCAAAACATTGCTCTGATTATTTGAGGAACCAGACACACCAACCAATAGCGTGAGTTTGGACGAGCCCATCTTTTTGTCCGACCAATGGCAGACAGTGGAATGCTCTGTTTTCTGTTTGAAGTCAATTATTTCTTGTATAATTTCATCTGATGATGCCAGCGGCACAAAAATGCCACACTGCAGCTTTAAGTATTACAACTCTGTATACGTGTTTCGGTAATCACATAAAAAAAATCTAAAAATGTTACTGTGTAACCCAAACCAGTCACTGGAAATCTCTCATCTCATCAACTGCGAGAGAACGAGCTCCAGTCTCAGTCACTAATAATACCTTCAGACGTATAAACGTGGTGTGTGTACCTAGTAACCAGACCCAGCAAGCCAAACAGATCGAAAATGGACTCCATCACAGAGTCCTGACAGACAATGGCAGCCTACAGTGTATCCCACTCAAACATTTTAAAGTAACCATGCCCTGGGGCTAGAAGTGTACTGAAGAGAGAGCAGAGTAAAGAGTGTGTGCGTGTGATGGGATGTCTGCAGAGGCAGTTCTAAATGTGATTTTAGCCCACACCCAGCCAACCAGAGCTGTTGTCTGATACTGAATGTAATTGAATAAGGCAAAACCAATAAAAAGGAAAAAAGAAAGAGCAAGTGAGAGACTGAGGAGGAGGGAGAAGGGAGACAATGAGAGTCACCTAAAGACAGACAGAGAGAGGGCGAGAGAGAGAGAGAACAGCCTTGGATCGCAATGCTGTCATGTTCTTTATTATCAAACAACTGATCTACTATCTGATCTGACACCTTCACTGGTGTTACACTGTAGATCAGATATTTGAAATCTTTTACCTGTTCGGTTTCACATGCTTGAAAATTCTTTCCTGTCAAAACCAGGAGTGAGTGAGTGAGTGAGTGAGTGTTCACCTCATTCTAAGGACTTTATTTCTTGTGACTCACACAGATAGTTGATTTCTTCGAACCCAATTAACAGGGCCTCAGCTGTCCAGTGTCCCTTGATAAACATCACGCCTCATTGTCACACATCTACTCTCACACACACCCCTTTTTCCTCCCTCTTTCCTCTCATAGCCACACTTTCAATTCACTTGTTGTCTGTTTTTTATCACTTACTCTCACTATGTGTTGCCTTGGTCCTGTTTTTAGCTATTCGACGTAAAAAAATTAGCATGTTCAAAAATACATTGACAAATATACAAATAACTGTGTTCCTTCTCTTCCTTCAGCCGATAATTAAGTGAAAATTAAACACAGAAAGGTATTATGCAGACATTATTGCGGCATTCAGTACTCGTGTAAAGTAAACACTGGGTTTGTAAAATGTACGATATGTTTCATATAATCTTACAACGCAACACTTTTAACTCTATAATAATAATGTGATAATGTGATGTTTTTCCAAGTGAATTGGGATGTTCAAAAAAAGAATGGTGTGGAAATCAATTCTGTGAGCATGAAAAGTGGGAGTTTTATACCAGAATTAAGTCAGACTGAATACGAGTTGGTTAAAACAATTTCTAGATCGCTTTTACACTTTTAGTGGACCCCATGGCTTAAATGATTGTAGCGGTAATCCAGCTAACAATTCAGGTTGTAAGAATGTTTCTATTGAGTAACAAAAATGATAAAAAAGGTATTTTAGGATTAATGTTTTAGGAATGTTCAAAACGTCCAGTTTTCTTAGATGTTGTATTAACTCTATTGCTTGGTAATAAGAATGTTCTTCAAACATTTTTTAAATTTTGTTACATTTTTAAAACAACAACTTCAGTGAAACTTTTCATAGATATGATATAGAACATTAAAAAACATTATTGCAGGAACATTTTTGATCACTGGGAGACTTTTAGAGAATGTTAGCCAACGTTCCCTGTTAGCTGGAAAAGAAAAGGCATTTTAGAGGAACAGCAAGTTGTTAGGCTACATTATTATTAAGGATTACAAAGAAAAAAACTCATTTTTGTCTTTTGAATAATGTGCACTAATGGTTTAGACCAGGACCAAGCATTAAGTACACATTTAAACACTGTGTGTGTGTCTTGTTTTCTGTAGTGCATTTAATGTTAAGACTTACGCTATACATAACTAATCATACGTTGGTCAATTACGAGATCATTTTACACCTGACTGTAGCTCCCACTACAAAAGTCTGTTTTTACTGCAATGTTTTGCAATAAATGGGCACTTTGATGTAATTTTTTTCCCTCACCCGTTTCACCACCTCCCTCAGCCTGCACTATTTGCTCCTGTCGTTTCATTGGCTGTCACTCACTGCTGCTCTTTGCTTGTCAGAGAAGGGCTGCAGACCTGACGACTGTCGGATGGAATTCAAACAAATTTGAAATTTGTCACAGCGTCTGTGACAGTGCATGTCTCACAAGCGAGCACACTAGAAATGAGATGGGGGGGTGTTTTAAGATGACCACAATGTGACGTTGCCACAGATTTAAAACATGAAAGGGTGACCAGCTTCTGTTTTGTAGAGTGCATTTGGCTTTGGGGACAGTAAGACTTGTTTGTCTACCACCTTCAAAAACGATTTTATTAATTGGTAATTAATGAGTAATAAATGGAGCCGATGAGTAATGACACACAGACAGGTGCTGTCTGCCTGCATCATGTTTCAATCCTATTTCTTACTCTCTACCTTCCTGTGCTGTCCTGTAATTAAAGGCATAAACCCATAAAAAAGTCAACCTTACCCTGGAAACACAAGTGTTTACTGAGGGAACAAATTTTCTTTTAAATATTCCACAGAAGTCCACAGTTCTGTGGATATTTCTCTTTGTATCTCTTTATATGTATTCATAAGAGCTGTAATGCAATTTTTAATGAAATGACATTGTTTATCTACCACATGAGGTGTGCAGCCAAACTAAAACAACATTCTCCACCAGCCACGCTTTCATAAAAAGGATTAAAGGAATCTTTATTTTTTACTTACTTATTGTGAGCAATAAGAACAAGCATTCATAAAAGATAAGAAAACGTCTGAAAAATACACATTATGTGACACAACAACACTGTTTCTGAATTTAAAAAAGCCACGTTTAAGGTTACGGCATTTTACTGTTCCGTCACGTCCATGATGTTTTCGTTCTCATTAATATGAAAGGAATAATGGAAAACGATATGTCTGTATGATATAAGGACAGCTGACCTTTCACTGCTCTGTGGACATTATTGGTTCTAAATTATTGGACATTATTACTGTGGACCTTATTGGTGTGTATCAATTCACGGAGTTCATACAAACAGCATCCGAGACACACGTTCATTCCCCCCGTCCAAACTGAAAAAATAAATAATGTCTAGACTGAGATTTTTCTGCTGGCTGGACTCCATCTGCGAGGGTTTAGGAAAATATATATAAACGGCTTAATACTCTAGTAATTAGTGCTTCCTCTGAGATGTCGCATTTCACGTTTTGACTGCAAATGTCACATCCATAACGCTAGAATTGGCCAATTACAAATTTGTCATTTAACCAACACTTTTATCCAAAGTGACTTACAGCAGACTTATTACACGGACAGTTCCTCCGGAGCACCCTAATAAAATTCCTCACTCAAGGGTACAATGACGATATAAATCACCCCATTGGAAAGAAAAGATCTCTTTGCTATCTCAGTCATTTCTCCTAGACAGCGAAGAGATTAAATGTCTCGAATATTTTTGTTGAAAAATTTAAATATGGACTCAACAAATATACCCAAATGCAGATGATTTTAGCTACAATTTACATTTTACAGCTCCCTAATCTTAAATGTATTTTAATATTTGTCTCATTGGTATCTGTCTTTTTTTTATTATCTGTCTTATTTTTATTCATCCTAAGCAGTTTTAGGACAAACATCCAAAAACAAAGTTGATAAGTTGATTCACAACTTAGATGTCCATCAAATTTCTTCAGATTTGAAAGAGCAACCTTGGAGCAATAATATGTTCTTGTGGGACCCCTTGCAAAGGCTTTAAACCAGCAACCTATTGGTTACCAGTCCTCAACTTTTAAGCCTTACACAGCATCTACCCAATATCAGCACTACATTAAACAATTACTGTCATATACAGTCTTAAAGCCAACATCTATCTCATCACAGACTATGTTATTGGAAAAGGCTAAAAAAGATTTGCTTTTCACACAGAGCAAAGTGCATTGCCGTCCCTTTATTGAGTATGCATGGCATGCTATCGCTCATCTACTCTGTGGCTACTGATTGTGCCAGTCAGGTTGCCCATCCAATTATTCCTACTGGCTGGTAAAGTAGCGCACAGCAGCCCTGTGACCCCTCCCCCTGCAGAGCACTCTGCACCGTAATGGCCATTAATAATGCAGCCTTTCTGCCTGATTAGTGCGAGAGCATCGTGTCTCTGTTTAGTTTTCCTGGCTCCTTTCCCTCCATATAGCTCTCCAGTTTGTCATATTTGTCCGTTGTCCACCAGTTTTATTCACCTAATCCTATGCGCTCTTATTATTAGTGGAGTTGGGAAATATTACAAAACAGTTGTTATTTACATGTAGTTCAGTTTTTGTAAAAATACAGAAAGAGACTGATGTTAAAATTCTGCAAAGTCTGTTTTTTGCTAGTCCTATAGATTACCAGTTGCGTTCCCTGTAACACTATATCTGCAGTGACACAACAATACAATGAAAAACAAAAATGTCACATTTTTTTGCATGTCATGCAGAGCGACCGGAACTCCTAAACACATCTCAAACAGAACACACTTTCTGCAGCCAATACCAATAGTAGTGAAATTATATTTACTGTAAAATATATTACATGATTGTATACAGAGTACATATTTTTCCAATTACTGATACAATTAATGATTTCAACTGTAAAGCAGTCAGAAGCAAATAAGGAATACCGCATGGTTTTCTGTTGGTCTTGTAAATGTTTAAATAATATTTCAACATAATAGACAGCAGCAGGCATTTAAACTGCAAGGCCCAGTGCACAGATCTGATATTTTCACACAAATCCGATTTCTTGCCCCACCTGTTTACATTTACAAACCAACTGTGTTTACATCAATACTTCAGCAGGTGGGCATTTTGATCAAGAGGTGCATTTGACCGTAAACGCATATAGCCGTGAGGCACAAACGCTCTTCACAGAGCATACGCACACAAACTCAAGTAAGCCTGAAAAACAGCCGTCTGTCAGTCACACAGCACTCAGGTAAAAAGCAACTAGAAAGTAGTTGGTACCATGTATACTGCTGAAAGTAGCAGAGTGAGGGAGAGAGAGACAGAGAGAGACAAAAATGGAAGGAAGGAAGGACAGGACAAAAAATGGAGGTAGGAAGGTAGGGAGAGAGAGAGAGAGAGAGAGAGGAGGAAAGAAGGAAGGAAGAAGGGAAGGAAAGAAAGAAAGACAAAAAGAAAGGGGGGAGAAAGGAATAATGGGGCAAGAGAAAAAGAGAAAGAGAAAAAAGACAAACAAAAGGAAGGAAGGTTGGAAGGCAGGAAGGACGGCTCTGTCATTATTGTATTCTTTGAATTCAGACACACGGTCATACCTTTTTTGAATTGCAGCTCAAAACATCTGTGACCTCCCAGAAATGTTTCTTGCCATGGGCCAACAGGGTACTCATCATTAAATACTAGATTAGCCTTATCAGCCTCACCCTGTGAAACAAACACTTACACACACACATAATTCACAGCAGGGACCCAGTAATGTGCACCAAACCCTGTGAACTTAAGCGTGAGGCTTCAGAAATGAGTTTGGACTCAGAAAAGAGGGCACACCACGCAGAGAGGAGAGGAAAGTAATGGCATACAATAAAGTGCGTGTTTGTCTCTTACACACACGTCTTACATTTGCTAGGCGCTTCTGAATGTTGCATTAATCCATCAGAAGAGCAGGCAAGACTCTCCCTGGGGTCGGCAGCCACTAAAGCAAGATTCCCCCTGCACTGCCCCTTTAGCTTTGCTCATCTAAGTACTAGCCTGCTGTTAAGCTGTCAGCCAGCGATCGAAGACCCCCTAAGACGTGTGCTGATCTACCTTAACATTTGGCGGCACATGGAACTCGCTGTTGCTCGTGAGCACCTGAGGTTCCCTGGCTGAATGAATCTGATGAATAGTTTCATTAAAGGCGAGAAGCAGCTCCCTAATCGAGACTTCAACAGCCGCCATTAATGTAATTCTTCATTAAGTCTAACCAAGGGCCAGTCAAGGTCCACTGCACTCTGTTAAGCATGGCATGGCTGAGTGTGGCCGTGTATAACTGGAGATGCATTAAGATATAAAACAGAGATACATACTGTGCATGCATCGACAGAAAAACTGAATAATAAAAATAAGTGCAGTGAAAATGCAGCATATTCATCTGAGATCAAAGCATAAGCAGAATGGCGTAGGACATTTATAGAGCCTGCATGAGGAATACGAGTAATCGAAAGAGAGAGAAAAAGAGAGAGAGAGGTTAGACCTCTTCAAAGAGCAGCCTTGCAAGGGACAAACAAGCAGTACATACCTGCATTCATCTCTCTGACCCTCTGTTCATCCTATCTGCAGACTGCATCTCTCTGACAAGTGTAATGTACTGGAAAGAATGCAAACACAAAGCCTGCATGTGCAAAGCTTCGGTTCTGACCTCCTCATTCTAAACACTTATGAGAGTCCACTGAGAATCATTGCAAATTGCCATTGTGTTTGAGGTTTGAACTTCTGTAAAAAAAACACCTGCTCGGTTCCACAGGGATCATTGTCTGTCCCCTAATATCCATGGCACTTATCTCTAAAATTCTGGCAAGCCCCCCCAGCGAGATGTCTTTTCCTTCCTTCGTTTATCTGCGGCAGATAGGAACACAACTGTTCCTCTCGTTTCTCGGGAACTATGAATAAATTATTGCAGCAAAACAGCTATTACCCAGTTCCATTTCGTCTGGGATTAAGCAAACTACACAATTCCCTATGTCATGAATTTCTGATAGAGATGGCAGCACCTGTGTCCCAGTCATGAAAGAGAAAAAGCGCGCTTGTCTGATTAGCTGCGTTAGCTCTTTTTTCAGACCCTTTTTTTAAATCCCACAATCCTTTTCAGACAATAATACACTCAAGAAACTCTTCATTTTCAATCCAATTTGGTGACTCTTCAGGATAAAAGGCACGGATATGAGCATAAGTGTATTACAACTGGCCGTGCGTTAGAGGTTATTAAGAAGAAGAAAAACAGGAGGCATATCATACACTCCCAATTATAAGATACAACGCTTCCCAATGTAAGCAGCCTCTTAATATCACACTTTCCGTGACTGGGAGCAAAACCTATTATTTGCGGAATTCTGGGCAATGGTGCTTTTAAAAGAACAAAGTCCTACATTCAAAACACACATTAAAATCTTTACACCCTTTCCACTGTATGTATAATAAAGTTCTTAGGAAGGAGATTAAGTACTACTGACAGACATCTACGGTTCTGGTGGTCAGACTATAGATGCTGCTTATGAAAAATGAATATATGGTAACAGAACAATGTATGTTCACCTTTGGTATCACCCTGTGTCCTAGCCTGGTGCCACAAGATAAATACTTCTAGATACTTCCACAAAGATAAATCTCCTCTATCTGAGGTTTTGGCCTAACCAGCTACACCAGCTATCAGTCACACTTTGTTATATTTTAGCATCTTCAAAGTAACCACCGGTTCTTGGCATTTTATCCCCCTGCATCTTGAGGTATCACCCTAAACAGTACTAGAGTTCGCATCTAGGCTGGGCTCTTATTGGCTGTTTTACTTCATCTTTTGGTTCAAGTCATCAATTTCACCTTTATAAAAAGGTTTTTACAACATTTCAGTCATGAAATCCTAGTAGTAGAGTAGTGGAGGTCCATCCAGCTACACCAGCATTAATTCAGCATTAACCAGCAAAAAAAGCTTGGGCCAGTATTTCAATAAATGCTGGTCTACATTTTTCATTTCAGGGCATCTGAGAAACCTTTCAACAGGTTGTTCTCCTGAGCCACTGCTATCAGGCACGTAGAAGGGCTTGTTACCAAAGACATCGGAGCACATTGGCGATGAAGCGATGATGTGAACGCAACATGAGGTGTCAATTGTTCAGTCTTCTCACTGTATGTCACACTGCGAAGAAATGTCACGCAGACAAAAGCCTAAAGACAGCAGGGGCACCGAGGAATCATGGGAAAGCACTATGCCCATTGAAGTCTTTGCAGACAATGGTCCAGTAGGTGGGGTTTCTCTAGTCAGAAAGACTGCATTTGATGAGGGTATCTAAACATTGCTTTAACCCGCAGCTGAACGCTCCACATGCTGAGCTGTCAGATGGAGACATGAGGAGGTTAGTGGAGGGGATCACGCAGTGGAGTCTTTCTATGGAGAGGTCTCTGGTGGTGCAACCCACAGCTTGTCCTCCTTTTACACCATCTGACATACACATCCAGCTGAGATGCTGATTAGCAGCACTGGCTAATGGGCTTGCAGGGGAAACACAAAGGCTACACACATTTTAATCACCCAACATTCTCCCAATGCAGCGAGTCGAATTAATTGAGGGGGAGAGCGAAGAGAGTGATTTGGTGAAAGGTACCATATGACGGACACAATCTCATCGGAGGAAGATACACAGTGGAGATAACAAATGCAACATTCAGATATATTCACTTATTCAGGCATCAGCCTCTGCTCAGACGGTCGCATTTGGGCGCCAACGTCAAAACACTCAAAGAATGACTGTCAAGATTATGTAGATTCATGGACCTGGCATAATTACTGAGCCAGAATTCATATAGCAGACCACCCCAGCTAACAAGTTTAGATTGGAAGAATGTTTCCTAACATTTCCATTAAGTTCATAAAATTCAAAATGTTATAGATTCAGTTATTTAGATGTTGTATTAACAGTATTTCTTGTTTTAAGAACATTATTCAAACAATTTTAACTCTTTAACGTTTTTCAAACATTTTAACAACTTAAAAATACAATTTTTTATATAATATATACAAAGGTTAAAATAGTTCTACTAACATTACTGCAAGACCTTTTTGATAACTTTGAGAGAACTTTTAGAGAACATCAGTCAACATTCTGAGAACGCTTCCTGTTAGCTGAGACTGCAGTCAACTGTGAAGCTACACATACATACACATATGCTCATAGGACTGATTATGTATGCACACTTCCTTACAAAGCACAGACATCCGATTTGTCCAGTGCACAAGGATGCGTGGCAGGAACAAAGAGACAATTTAATGCGAACAAGAGGCGAAAACTCTGACACACTCATCAAATTTATTTTAATTGCTTCCTGTTCTGGTTCCCACCATGATAGCCACAGAACAGCTAATTATTCTGCACAGAGAACAGCCCTTCATGCTGTGCTGGAGAAGACTTCAGCTGGTGGATGCTAAGGGTGATCACCCTTTCACTGTTAGGGTTCGAGACAATCAATGGAGTGAAACAACAGAGCACGTTATTTTGACTCAGAGTTAGTCTGGGGCTGGTTGCTTTGCAATTTAATACATCCCACATTTTATTGTACAATTCCAAGTTAGTGTGAATAAATGGCTTATTGTGTATCGGCATTAACATTACACTGAAAGCGATGTGAACGTTATTAATTCCAATTTTTTGAAAAACAATTAATCAGTCAAGACTGCATGATTGTTACAGCCTCAGTTAACAGGCACGGCTCACAGAGAGTCAAAACCTTGAATGACAGATTACAATTAGACCCTCAGAAGTGACAGACTCACACCTACTGACTCTATTTAAGGCAAGATTGTGCATTTATATGTGTGTATACACAAACACTCAAATACAAAAACCAATACTTAGCCAGAACACACCTTGGGGAAAAAAATACACTGTTTTTACACCACCCACAGGTATTAATCGCAGATCGTACATTAGACGGAATGAGGTAAATAACATGTGCTTGCCTCATAACAACTTATTACATAAAATTAGTAGGTGTGATGTTTCGTGTGATGGGGTGGGAAATTTGTTGAAAAGCCAAGTTATTCTGTTTTCAACACAGATGAGACCCAACGAGGTTAATGACCAGATTGTGAAAACACATTTGTGCTCTGGCAACAGGCTTTTTGAGCAGCTGTTCAGATAGATGATCAACTGAACAATTTGTCATGTTCACTGAAATTGTTGTCCGCCTCCACAATGTCATGCTAAACAACCTGCTCTGCTGCGAGAGACACTCCACAAACTCTTTTCACTCAGCGAAAGGATTCTGTGTTCTAAACAATATCCGCAATCAAGTCTTAATATTGAAGTCCATGAGGAACTTAATATCTCTTTTAATCCTCTGACAAATTCTTACTATCCCCAGGCTAAAGCAGATAACAGGAGCCTGTTCTTTCGCATACACTTACAATCTGAGATTCAGTGAAGCCGGGGTCGTTCTATTGGCAATGCAGGCTGTAAGGTGATCAATAATAAATGAACAGATCACAACTGCCAACAAGAGGACACTTCTCATCCAATCTGCACCAGCAGCGAGTGACACAACGAAACTAGACCAAACTCCAATCTAATTTTCTTTTGTTGCCACTTGAATTCAGAGTAAGGTGGCTATATCTCAGCCCAGCTAACAGAGAACGTTCTCGAATCATTGGCTAATGTCCTCTTAAAGTTATCAAAAGTGTTTGCAGGAATGTTAGTACATCGTTTTTAACATTATATATCACATATATCACAAATAAATGATTCCTAAGTAGTTAATGGAACATTTTAAAAGTGTTACAGACTCAAAACGTTTATGAATATCATTTTTTATAACGAAGCAATAACGTTATTACAATGTCTAAAAAATTGGATGTTTTGAACGTTTCCAGAACTTTAAAAAAATTACATTTGTTAATTAATTGAAACAGAGCATTCAATTGCTAAAGTTGTAGTTGGAAGCATGCATAGTAGCCTGCATGCAGACAACCAAGAGAAGACATATTCAGTAAAAGATGAGCTCTGGAGAATCATTACATAATAAAAAAGCCAATAAATACAAAAACAAAAGCAAAAAGCAAAATAAATAGTAACACACTAATCATTTTAATTTATTCATGCCACAGTGCATTGCTAGAAAACTGGAGTACCGTATTATCACCCACAGATTCCTCCACTTGCTAAAAAATGCTCAATCACATGCAGAAAACAAGTCATGAAATGTGATTCTTTGTTGTGTATTCTGTTTAATGTTTAAAGCACTTTTGCATGACAGAACCAGCATATATCAAAGCACAAGGCTTGTCACATCTTCCTAAGAATAAAACAGGGATGGAACTCAGACAGCACATTTTTCCACACCAGTGAACCTGAATTTCAGGTTTGTTTGTTTGTCTGCTTTAACTTATACTTCGGCAATAGTTCTCCCCAAGTTCTTGTTTATGTAACAGGACTATATTTTTTCTGTCTGTAGAAATATGCAAAATCTTTATGCGCCCACCTTATGTGTTTGTCTCTGTGTCACTGCCCCTTTAAATAATGCAATTTCTGTGTATAAATTACCTGAATCAAATGCAGCCTTTGCATTTTCTTAATTTCAACTGAGAATTCAATTAAGAAAATTAAGTTAATTTCAATTAAAAGAGAAATGAAAAAGGCAACACATTTACACACACAGGTCTGAAAACTTTATCTAAAAGAGTGTTGCAATTCTAGAACTTCATAAAACTTAATACGGCTTAAAACCTTAACATAAATGTAGCTATTAAAAAAAATCATGAACATTTAATTTGTCATCTACTTATTTTTCTAGTTCATTTAAAAGACTAAAATCTTTCATCAGGTGTGCAGCGGATAAATGTATATTTTTATGTCATGAGAATGTATATACTGACTCCAGAGTATATAGTATATGTATATAGGGCTCCAGAAACCCATGGGCCGGTCCTGACTGGAATTCATATCTCGCTGGAGACTGGAGTTCGCATCATAAAAATGTACCAAACTCCTGAGTGTGAAAGCATGTGCCCGGATAAGGGTAACACACACTACTGAATGTAAATGATGCTATCTGGATTCCGAATTATTGGCTCTTGATTCACAAGGGTGTCTGTAACAAAGCAGTGGAGGCAGAGCGCAGAGAAAGAATAGAGATCAGAGCGAGATGAGAAATGAAAAAAGGATGAGGGAAGATGAACAGATTGTAGATGATGAATGAGAAAACGATAGCGGCAAGCAAAACGATGCAACTGACAGTTAAAAAACAAGCGCTTGATATGAAGAGCAGCATATTTATTTGATGATAACAAGAACGTTGTTCAAAAAGCTAATTAGATTAGAAAGTTTAGAGTTTAGAGCGATATAGCTTTATTGAGAAAAGGAAATGGCGTAAAGCGAGATAAAATTTGGGAAAAAAGAACCGAATCTCTCTGACTGGAGTTGATAATCTAAAAAGACAAAGAGAGGAATTAATAACTTGCTACTTCAAACACCTCTGAGATCATTCCAGTTCTTACAGACAATTGCTCATAAATTCTAATGAATCTTTAAAAATAACATGGGAATGAATCTTGTCAGTCATTTATGTTTTAATTAGGAGTGGTATGATGAATTAACAAATCAGCAGATGTGAGGAGATTTCACATGTTCAAATCTAAAGACAGTTGAGAACTTCTGACAAGCTTCATAAAGAGATATGCTCAGTCTTTTTGTTAGATGAGAAAGGCTGACGGGAACGGGATTAGAAACACAGGAAGTCTGACTCACCATGCTTCAAATTTAGACAAGATCTTTACAAAATCCCAAAAAACACAGATGTGACAAGGCAGCATCCTCTATGCTGTAGAAAAAACAACCTAAAACACATAAAGAAGTTCTATAAAGTCAAAGAACAGCATGTTCAAGCGTGTTAAGAATCAAACAGGATCTTCATTTATAAACATTGTACGTTCTTTACCAAAGGTAACCTTTGGTGTGTTTCTAAAGCCTTGTAAAATATCTACATCAGAACTTCTTTATTCCTCCCAACGCATGGCCGTTAATAAATCACATGAATGAACAGGGCAGAGACTAAGAGCATGTGCTTCCTGAACATCGCACATTCTGAAATATGGACTACACTGCAAGAAAGGGAACACAGCACAGCCATAATTCAATGATTGTATCTGAGACATAGCGTGTACAACAGTGTGTGTGTGGATTTACTTAACCATATACTGAGGACACATTTGTACCCAAAAGTCAGTAAAACCTGACAAATCTGAGCAAAACCTCGTTTTGGGGACATCCTCATTTGTGAAAATGTTAAGGTTACATGTTAAGGTGTGGGTTAGGGTTAGGTTATATTATTTATAGCTAGCTGTGTATAAAACCAATAGAAGTCTATAGAATGTTCCCATTTAGAAAGATGAGTAAATGTGTGTGTGTGTGTGTGTTTGGCACTGATTTTTTTAAATGGATATCTTTATCCACAACTTTAGGTGTGGTGTAATGAAGCGGTTTTAATATCCAGAGATTACATTAATAAAACAACAGTGTGAATGATTTTTCCGTCGATAAAAATAACAGTCACATTTTACATGTTCTGACTACTGTACGGTATCACGTAAATTCGTTTTAAGCTTTAATTTGTGAAATTCATAAATCCTTACTGCAACATACACAGACAGACGAAAAATCTAAGATAGCCCTTCATAAATCTGCCGACAGGACATAAGCAATGTGCTTCTGAAAGTTCACCTGTCTGTATGATTGATCTCCACTCAATACCTTATCCATCTATCCATGTATGCATAACACTGCAAACTATAAACACTCTCTGTCTCTCACAATTAAAGCCTTTCAAATGATTGGCACTGAGTGACTATAAACATGACATTCAGCCTATGCAAAACACCAGATGAGTTGTGCACGGCCCCGGGACTAAATCAGCATGTAAACTTGAGTGTGACTAATTAACGTCTGAAGGATGCCACTGTTCAGAAAACACTGGACTTTCCGCTGCCTTCACTTTCATCCAGGAGATTCTTTCTGTGGAAGTGAGTCATGGCATTGTGTTGTTGTTCTGAGAGCTGAGGGACTTCTAGACAATTGTGTTTGAATGAGCGTCACACTGATTACTCCTCGCTGAGCGATTTGGTATTTAGTGGCGCTACACTTCACGAGAGAACAGCAAGGAAGCAACGGCCCATGCAGAGAACAGATCAAACAATGATCATTTCTACAGAATGACACAGTAAAGAGAAACAATATAGAAGGGAATGTAAGCTTACGGTACACACAGCAGTTTCTCAGTAAACTGAATGCACACTGTGTGTTTTTCTATTCTTTATGATTGCTGTCTGTGAGATTGTATGACACGAGCCCGGTGAGATCTTGCATCCAAACCAAGGCAGATGTTTCCTCTTTCTTTGTCCCTCTCACTTCCATGTGCAAACACACGACATCAAGTGTTCTGCTCTTATTAATCCTCCACAGACAGGCGTCGTGGGCGGAGTCAGTCCACGGAACTGCATGTGCTCCAAAATGTCTGACACTGTCAGAACTTTATCTGAGGCTGAGATTCTTCGCAAAGGCAATTAATTGGACAGCATATCATGCTAAATGATCAAAGACTGCCAATTTTGCCCTATGAGGAAAGAAATCTTTCAGAATTGCTAAATTTGCCTCAGCTGGCCAAAATCGTACGCTGTGCATTCAGCACGCTAATAAAGCACATGGCTTGCAACACAAAACTCGGATTTAACAGACAGGTGCATGGATAGACCGGTATATGAGAAGGATGGATGTTGGTACAACATATACAGTTTACTTATAAACTACACTCAGTGTAGAAGGATCAGCAGATTAACCACAAGCTCCCAAGGACAAATGATTTTTTATTCCTGACACACGGCCTATAGAATATCTGAAAGCATAAATGTTTTACGATCTCCCCTCAAGTACTGCACAAACCCTGTTCAAGGCAGAGATCCCAGAGGTTCCACACCACAACAGCACAAAGGTCAAATCGCCTGAAGGGCCACTCAACATCTATACACAGCAATATAAGCAACTCAAATCACTAAGAAGTCATGGACAAGAGAATCTTCTCAGTGGATCCCGCTGCAGCAAAGGAAATGGAGTGAGGAAAACAAACACCGCGTGTTATTCGCATACATTGTCAGACAGCTCACGTGACACCTCAGAGAAGGAGATATGGGCACTTCATCGTTTCATTTATACATTTGGCAGACACTTTTATCCTAAGCAATTTAGGTGAATTTTTTGGATTTTTATGTGCCCTGGGAATCGAACCCATCACCTTGCCATTGCTAGCAGCATGCTCTACCAGGTAAAGCTACAGGATGGGCAGCCGTAAAGTGCTAGATACGGCGTGCGCGTTTGTTTGTGAAGCGAGTCGACTGATTGAGACCTGGTGAGAAGACTGATTGAAAATAGATGCAGTGATCACAACTGCGCACGGCCAAACCTGCTGTGTCAACGTACTTCTCACCACACCTGCGCCTCATTCAAATGCTTTAATGTTCGCCACAGGCTCTCTCTAATGTTAATCATTAATCTAAAATTCAAAGCTTTTGGAACAAGCATAACAAAAACTTGCCCTTTTAATTTTCACCCCTCCCTTTCGGCTTGCCAACAACATGAAGAGTTTATTACAAAACAACACTTGACTGAAAGCCAACTGAATCTGCCGAGAGCGTAAGGAAGATGAGGAAAAGAAAATTGGCTAAGAGCGCTCCTTACAGAAAAGACACATGAACTTCACGTGCAAATATACATGTGATCACACATGAAAAACAGGTCACCACATGTTTTACATGTGACTCTATGGGTTTCCCATGTGAATTTACGTCACATGTTTTTTTCCACGTGTCCACGTGAATTTCACATGCACAACAACACAAGATCCTATGTGAACTGTGTGGTTTGTATCCCATGTAAATTCCCATTGGAAACCCATGGAATCACATGTGAAACATGATGAATTGTTCTTCACATGTGATCACATTTTGTTTTCACATGTGAAATTCATGTATCTTTTCTGTAGGGGTTGAAATTCAACGTGATCGACCAATAAAAAATGAAAGGAGAGTGGGAAAATCTTATAGGATGATTGAAGGTCACACCCAATATCCTGTTTACTTTCCAATTGACATCCTATCATCATCCCTTGCGGTATTATCGGCCAACCTCTGAAAGGAACTGAGGTGATGCCTATTGACATCCTCAAAACAACCCTTAAAACAAGAGTTTTCTTGAGAGGATGTTTTTATGCGTTTATTAAGTACAAGAGGTTTAAGGAGAAGTGCAATAATAAAAGCATCAGCATGCCAAAGTGGGTACGAGAGGGCCGCTGAAATTGATATGTTCAGGGATGGAAAGAGGTACAAAAGATATAACACAAACATCAATAGTGCTTATGAGAAAAATCAACCATCAAAACATGCTGTATTTTCAAGAAAAGTGATCCTTCCACTGATAGAAATATCAATCAAAGGCTCTCTTTGAAAGCCTTCCAATCCCATCTCATCCATGATATAGAACAACAATGAAACAAAACTGTGCATTAGAAACTGCTTTAGGAACTCCCAGCGCACTCAGCAACTGTGTGGAATCTGTGCTCAATGCGGTGAAGAGACTGAATTCAGACCCTCCATTAGCCCCTCTGAGGTCCTTCAGCGGATAATAATCTGACAAACATGCATATGCAAAATCCTCAAGTCTCATTAGCCAGAGGTCTCACCGGAACTGCTTATTTTTCCCCGGACAATCTAAGCGAAAATATCTGCGCTGATCGCTTCAGGAACTCTGACACGGAGCGGAAGGGCTTCCGATCTCAATGGACACTGGCTTTATATGGCTAAAATTCATATTAAAACTGTTGTCGCTGCTTTGTGTTTGTGAGTGATGATGATTAAATTACAAGTGCTGTGTGAGGAAAGCATGTTGCAGGGGCTTGACACATAAAGCAATTATAGGCTGCATACATCTGTAATGACTAAAATGCCCTTTCTCCGCATGGCAGGTTTTCCTGCTGTTTTCTTTCCTGTTGTGTTCTTGCAGACTCATCATGTGCTATAGGTCCATTTTTCCCCTTGAGTATTTGACTGTATCAAAGAGCAGCGCTAATGAAACGGATAGGAAAATGTGGCGTTTGGCTTCTTTAATATTTCACACAGTCCTCAATGAGGATATTGCCCTTTAGTTTGCTGCATATCAGTTTTTGGTACTATAAAGTAACAGTATGCTGGAGTGTGAATTTGTGTGTTGTGTTGTTGGCTATGTGTACGTGCAGTATATTAGTAGATTCACAAAACAAAGAACTTTACCACTGCTACAACTATAAGCAATGACAATTAACGCTACTATTAACTATTACTAGCAGTGCTTGCTAAGGCACCCTGGCAACTACTTAGCAATATGCTAAAACTATTAATGCTGATGACAAAAACCTTTTATACAAAAGATTCCCCAAAAATTAAAGAATGTCATCATTTACTAAATCTTACATCATTTCAAATTCTCACAGCTTTTTGTCCTCCTCAGAACATGCAGGCCGCCGTGACATGTAATTTTGCTCCGATACCTTGTGTTGTGGTCAAGATCTGGAAACACAGCGCCATTTACATCAGTGAATTTGTTTTTGTTATTTTGCACTAAAAATAATCTAAGTACATAGAAAAAGGATCAAAGAGCTGCACATACTTTCTTTCTGACACTCTTAGGTGCTTTAATAAGCATTAAAGTGAGTCATAATGCATTGCCATTATATTGAATCCACCCAACCGGATGTTCACTAAATGATCTCTGTGTTCCAAAAATGAAAGTCATATGGGTTTGAAACACCATGAGAGTGAGTGAATGATGACAGAATTTCCATTTTTGGGTGTCCCTTCTCCACTAAATCATATGACCCAGACAGCTGCAGTTGTATTTCTGGCAACTACACCTCTCCGAACACCTTACCAACCACAGCAATGTCCCGGCATCATGGCGACAACTTTCCACAGACAAACACCCCTTTACATTTTCAGAAATGTAGTTTCTGTTACTTCTGCTGGTACTTCTCCTTTATCAATACTACTGCTTTATAAAACAAATAAATCTATATAGCAATAGCTATATAGATAGTGGCTGTACACTGTGGATTTAAAAATATATATGTCTTGCCTGTTTTAAAGAGAACTGAGTTTCAGTTATGAGTCACACTGCCTGAAGTGAGGCTGTAAGATCGAGAGCTCAGCAGTGGCACCCTAGATTACTCCATTTCCTATGCTCTGATTACCAGAGGCTGAGGTGAGCTGATCTATAGAGTCCAGCATCCTGAAATCCTTTTCTCTGTGTGTGTGTGTGTGTGTGTGTGTGTGTGTGAGAAAGAGAGCAAGAGAGAGAGAGAAAAAGAGAGAGAGACATGCTAATGAACTTCATTCCTATGCCACATGGTCATTAATCTACGATTAGAGCACTCTGTGAGCCTGCTGGTGCAAGACAGCCAGCTATAAATATTGACTACTTAGCATGTGAGCAGATATATTGTTAGTGTTCCGCTACATAAGTGATGGAGGCTTGAGAAATATACAACATAATCAGTATTTCAGACATACGCTAACTAAATGTATACTTTGGCACACAGGATCATGGCAGTGGACATAGATCTGTTTCTTCAAAGAGGATGCGTGGGAAAAGTTTCTCAAAAGCTTTCAAAAAGTGACGTCTTTACTGAACCAAAGAAGCCTTATGCGCTGCTCTAATTTTAGACACTTAAGAGTGTTCTAGAAAAAACATAAAAAGAACTTGTCTGTATTTTTTCATATATTTTCAAGTATGTTTGGTACAGCCTGTACAGGGTTATTGTCCTGCTTCTATATCATTTTTTCTCTGCATCTCCATAGACAGATAGAACAAAACATACATAAAAAAACCACAGGAAGCTTGATGAAAAGTATAGAAACTGGAATTGGATGAAGAGAAAGGACGCTGAGAGAGAGCGGCAGAGAGCTTGAGAGAAAGATAGAGTGTTTGGAGCAGTTGAAGACCGTAGGCCACAGGTGTTCATGGCCTAGTGAATTGATTTAAACAGCACCACTGCATAAAGACGCAGTATTATTGCACACAGAGTGTAACAGAAGCACACACAAAATTTCAAAGGAAAAACTACAAGCCCTCACACACAGAGAACTTTGTGTGCACTTCATAATGGATTGGGGCTCCTAATCTACACCACAAAAAGCAGGTCCCCTGCTAATGCGGCCTCACTTTCAGCTAGTGCTCCCCAGAGCAAAATCTCAGTATGTGCAGCTCGCACGTCCCCTCCGAACACACACAAAAACATCACAGATTCTTCTGATTAATGTCACGGGACAAACATTAGCCATTGCGGCCAACTCAGAGCCACAGAAGAGTTACCAATCATCAAAGGCTCCAACTATTCAGGACCATGTGGCCTATTAGATGCAGACAGGAAATGGTACTGAAGTCGTAGACGCAGTTGCATTTGTCAGCATTATTAACCAAGGAGCTGGCTGGCAACTATCTTGCTTGAGAGCCGAAGCGAGGATGCCATCTTGGAAAGGTCACAGGCTGCCTGCAATCCTTCCCATTTGTCTGTTTGATTAAGTCTGGCAATTAGAAGACTTGGCCGCCACACTCACGGTCTCCTATATCAGACAGAGCCAGATTGGATACAAACTAATCAAGAACAGTCCTATGCAGAAAAGATGAAATGCTGGAAAAAAGAGAAACAGAAAAGAAAATAACGCCAAGACGGGCCAAGATTGGAGACAGGCTGATGAAATAATCAGTGATGGAATAATATGGGAGAACTAGGAATGGATAGCAGGGAGAAAGACAAAATGAAAGAAAGATAGAGAGATGGATCTTTGTGCTTATCAGCTACCTTGTTGCTTTCTGATAATTAAGCGATGCGGCTATTAGTGTGTCTTGCTTCGCCTCACACACACACACACACTCTTGGTCTGAGACATTGCTTACACAAGCATGATAAGCATATAAACAGATCCTTACATAACCACGAACGCACATTCAATCGCATGCATAGTCTGGGGCATAAATGCAGTGACACAGGGCTAATTTAAGAGAAGCTTCAGGAGAAGGAGCTGTACAGCATGAACTCCCAATTATCAATACTGAGTGTGGCTCCCTGAGGAGTGAGGAACAGAGAGATCAACAATGAGATGATGGGGACATGGCACTTATCCATTCTGTCATATAGCTTCTCAGTAATTATTGAGCTGGATTGTGAGAAGTTTGTGTGTGTCCATTTGTGTGTAACTTACTACTTAAAAGGACAAAAATACAAATTATGTCACTATCCTCATCTAGCCTGGATCCATAACAAAAAAAGAAAAAAAACTAGTGCAAAACTTTGTTCAATAGTGCTATTTATGGGCTACTGTTTATGATACTTTTATGGAGCCCCTGATAACTGTCAACTACTGCTATATGGCACTATGTATCAATTCTTTAAGAAGATCGGCTCTCGAGCAACATACAGCAAAATACAGCTGCACACAGGTTTGGAGTGACAAAGGTGAATAGTCCATGAATTCTCAGTACATTTCATTTATTGTGTGTATGCATGTATGTTGTGTGTGAGGTATGGACAGTAACCTGGTGGAATGTTTTCGGATGTCTGTTCCTCTGAAGCAAGGATCACAGTGCCGACATGCTCCTCAATATCAGACACAGTTTTTTGCCATGGCAACTTAGCCCTGTCAGTGGTGCGGTTGTTAGGGAAACCAGACAGTTGATGCAAATAGAAAGTCAAATGCATGTGGTGCATGTGTGTGCTTGTGTGTGTGTGTGTTTTGGGTGTATGTGTGTGTTTTTGGGTGTATGTATGTGTTTGGGTGTGGGGCATTTAGTCAAACAGAACTGTAAGATGTGTTTGTTAAATCAAATGTGCTTATTATCTTAATGCAAGCAAGCCTAAAATATCTGCACTAGGGTTAGATTTATATCATTAACCACCACATATTTGAAGACACACACATAACAAGAGGTCATTTTCACATTTTCTTTGGAATCACTAACGAAATGCATCACTAATGAAGGATTTCAGAAGCGTTGCAAACTAACCACTGTCAGCTTTAATGATCTCAGAAATAACAGTGTATGGCGTTACTAAAATGACCTTACACTCTATTTTCAATCATTTCCTTCTTTTCACCATGTCAGTAACTAGACAGCCAGCAGCGGCCCCAGAACAACAGTTTGTTACAAGCCTGGGTCAGCATGTATCACATTAATACTCTTCCAAGAAAACTCAGATACCTAGATATGAGCCTTTATAATATATTTCTATATTCATTTATTTACAGATTTTTAAATCTTTATTGTTGATTGCCAACAATCAGACCACACAACAGAAAAGCATGGTACTGTACACATCTTCCTTCAGATGAAACCACCATTGTTCAAAGGTTCTGACACCACTGTTCTGAGATACTGTCAGATCTGATTTTGTTCTGCTCAACTCGGCATGAGCCTGTACTTGTATATGCATATCTGGATGGTAACACACCTTCTCTTCATTCTGTCTATCACTGACACCGTGCCCTCAGAGATTGTCAAAAAAGGAAAAAAACAGCTCACTGTTGCCACATATCTGGCTTTTACGTATACTTAAATTACAGAATGAGGTTTAGTGTTTAGAGGACAACCTGCTGTTATATAAAGTAGCTAAATATTTATCTATCATAATAATCAATTTACTTTGAGGCTTACATAGTTTGACAGCCTGTAGCAACTCTCTCTGACTTTATGTGGGGTGCTCCTATGTTGGTTACGATGTTATATAAAATTTTAATTATGTTAAATAATTTGTCTTCTCTGCTCATCTGTTCATCTTTCCCCACATCTCAGTTCTATCCTTTGGATAGTGGACGTCAAAACAAAAGCACCCACAAGCATTAGCAGCTCTTAAACTTTCTTTCACTGGAGCTCCTGCCCCTCCCACCTGCTATCAGGATGGTCATTAAAACGTCAACTTCTCCCTAAACTCTAAAAGTAAAAGTTGTAGTCGAATTCTGATTGTTCTCGGTGTATTTTTCCCCAAAAAGAATATGTAGGGCTATTTAAAAATATATCTTCATAAAAATAAAAGTTTCCAGTACGAGGTTTTATTGGTTTGGTTTAAATGTGGGTCAACAGCATGTTTACAGAGAATGTTTGGTCCTTAAACCAAGAAAATAATATTTCAGAGGCTTTATTTGTGGCACCATTCAGTCAGGAGTTACAGAAAACATGTTCTCATTAAAATTTAAACAAATATGGGTGAGAAGTATGTACCAGAATATTCAACGACACCAAGTGTGTGACAATTGCACGTTGGCTCTATTATAAATAATAACAAAATGACTTGATGTAAAAGCACTACACATTTAAAGCTGTAAAAACACCTTCGCACATCCTTGGGAAACAGAGAGCAAGCAGGGAGAGATCATTTTTAAGGGAGATTATAAAGTGTGTGACTGTGGTTGCAAGCATATGTTTGTGAAAGAATGAAAGTGTTTTGCGCTGTACATTATGTTGTATGCATGTGTTTATGTGATAAACCACATGATCAAGACTGAGGATGTCAGGGCTCATATATTTTCATGTTTGACAGTAAAGGCAAAATAAAGCTGAAATATTGTCATATGTTACAAGGCATCGGGGCTTTTGTTTGAGTATGTGTGTGCAAGGCTAGTGCAAGCCTATGAACATTTGGGTGAGATAGTTTCTGCCTATATTTTGGCACCATGTGTCCCCCAGGGATGATAAAACTGGAAATCACCTATACCGTGAAGACCAGCCAAAGGTACCCCCTAATTTAATTCAAATTTATTTAAATAGTACTTTTTTGTTGCATTGTACCAAAGCAGCCCGACAAAAACACAGATAACAGGAACATTTTAAAAAGTATATTATGAATTACGAAACGAGTACAGAATTCATGGTATTATTGCAACTTTTATTGTTCATTATAAGATGTATTTATCTAATTAGTAATACTAGGATCAGTTTATGAATATAAAGTTGACTGAACTAATGATAATTACAACACATTTGAACATTTGAACACATTTAATACTTGTCATTGCATGTGAAGGCGGAGAAATTAAGAAATCATCTATTATTCATATTACCATCATATTATCTTAATTAAAATCTACAAATGCTTACAGGTTTCTGTAAGGGTCAGCCTTATGGGATAGAAAACATAATTAGCTCAATATAAAAACAATAGAAGTCCATAGAAAGTCCCTACCATTTCCCTACCACACGAAACAAACGTGTGTGTGTACATACAAATGTATGACCCTGTGAAGCATTCGCTAGCTCCTGTGTCTCTGGCGGAAGAAGCTCCCCATATGCTGTGGTAACTCTTTGGCTCATGCTGACCAGATTAACAGATTTTCAGTATTGAAGGCTGGTCAAGACCCAGAAAAACACTGAGCCTGTCATTCAAATTAAGCCCTGTTGCTGTGGGTGTTTTAGGGCTATTAGCAGAGTGGGATACGGAATCTCCTTTGCAAAACACATGCTTACTGGTCTGATCTAATGCAACACTGTGCCTTCTGACACTTCCTCCATATGAAAGGATAATGGAGTCGTGTGTACATGACACAAATACATGTTTGTAGCCTTGATGAAACACAGGCAGAGAAAATGAATGTGAGAGAGAGCGAGAGAGAGAGAGAGAAGAATTGGCTAGTGTCAATCTCTTTTCAATCTGAAAACTTGCACAGAATTACAAGGAGCTCAACTCTTGTCATGTGTAATTGAGAGAGAAAGAGAACATAAGCAGGAGAGCCAATGGCATCTGCAAGGTAAGGTTATATTGCACTGAGATTAGTTAGAGGTCTGTCATTGGTATACACACAAACCCTCTCTGTATACACACACATACATACAAACTCTCTATCAGCCGTCTCTGTGCAGGGGTTAATTGATCCCACAGCACTGATACCACATAGACTGGCAGCATCAGACGTGCTCTGACAAGAAAGCAGAAGGGTTGGGAAACATAAAGACTGAGAATGAGGAGAGAAGTGAGAAGGGAGAGGACAACAAAAATGAAGAGCAAGGAAAACTGGAAGGTAATGGCAAAAATATTTTCCTGTTTTTTCCAAATAACCCAACTCACTTAGTAATTCTATGGACACCTAACATAGATCAAATCAACATGCAGAGAAAGAGAGACGGATGGAGTAATTTAGAGGAAGAATTTCATTTACATTTATAAATATGCATTATTCATGATGTATCTAATGAATATGTTAACTTATCTATATATCTGCAAAAAGCCCATTTAAAATGTAGTCATCCAAAAGTGTCTTTGGGTTGTGACATGGCTGTTAAATTTTACTAAATGGATTATCAAGGGGTCATGACATGAGGACATGCTATGCTCAGTCTAAAATAAACAGCATTTTGCCATTTCTTATCATATATTCTATTTTTCTATTTCATATATATATAAATTATAAAATTGATCTGTCACACTGCAGGGCAATTCAAAGTTTTCCTCACCTTGTAAGTCACTTTGGAAAAAAACACCTGCCAAGTGCCTAAATGTAAATGTAAAGTTAACTACTAAAGGCAAAAACATATATACAAATGGTGAGAAACTTGCAAGAAATGATGACCAGTCACCTACAGTAAGATACACACTTTCCCAGGACCTAAGATATACATTTTCCCTTATATATTTATATGAATTTTCACCCCAAACCCTGGACTTAAAAAACAGCATTGACATGTTAACTATCCACTTTCAAAGCAGTACAAAAGCAAGACAGAAGAAGGCTACACAAAAGTACACTAGCTGTTAACATTCAGCAATCTTGACAGCAGTGCAAGATAATGAATACACTCTAAATTCACCTCCAGACATTGTCACTTTCTTGATTGTCTTGGAGGAGAAAGTTGTATGTGAGAGGATCTGTGGCCTACCCAACGCGTTTGCATTTTGTTTGGGCCTTCTTTAACATTAATCATTGCATAACTGACAGGGATCAAAGAGAACCTTTGAGGTTGTGCAGAAGTTGCCAAGGAGCTTATCATCAGTTGCTTTTCAAGGATGTCATCTTTAAAGGACATGTTTGTGCAGTGTGTACACCCAGAGACTTCAAATGAAAGATTCTTACTTGGTGGCTGTTTTTACTTCTGTAATTTATTAATGACTAACTCAGCAGTGATATATATAAAAATCTGACACTTTTCTTAGAAAAAATATCCATTAAATATGCATTGCCTAATGGTATGTTCCTTGTGCATTCAGCTGAGTTTGATGACTTAAAAAACACATGTAATATCCAAAGCTAAAATCTGCAATATGCAAATACTCTTATTTTTAATAAATATATGCACTGGCTAATTATTAGAAAACTCATTACCACCACAAAACTACGGTCACATGTGAGGTCAGCAGACGTTCTTTTCATTCTTGATTAATGCCAGATGTTTGGCCTCATTACTGTTTGCGCTAAGCTTCACAGAGGGCCGCACACTGCACAACATTCACAGACCTGCAAACATCCCCACATGCACAAACAAGCCCCCTTGAACATATGCTACGAACACGCTTGCATGAAAAAAGCAGGAGCTGCACAGCCCCAGGTCCAGCATGCAGAAAACCCCTGATTAACAAACCAACACTAATTAAATCACAGACTGCTAGATCACGCCCGGTCAACTGCTCAAATATGCACTAAACGCCTCATCTTCTCTGCTTCTAACTGTGCTGCCAGTCTTAAATCCTCAAAATGAGAACGTGAATGAGATGGGATTACATGGCTAATGCGTGCAGATGAAAGAAAAGTAGAGCACAATCTCTAACTCATAATGGATTAAATCACCCTAGATTCCTGCCTCAAGTCTCCAGTATTCACCAATATTTTTGTCCTTACCTAAAAGTATAATATGCTTCTGTAAATTTTGGTTTCTGTAAAAAGACCCACATATGCACCTACAAAATTCCCTCCTACCCTCTCTTTCTCTGCATGCCACATATAAACACCCAAATTGTTGAGTACTGATTGAATGACTTGTATAAATCAAGATACATAATTCCAAGTCAGAGGTGCAGGAAAAAGACAAACGTGATTTTCTGTACAAAACAGCGTGAGATTCAGACGTTGATTTATTGCTCTTTGCATAAAAGCACATTAGTTCTGCATTTCAGAATCAATATGAAGTCAAGCATTATTGCGGTAAGGAAAAAACAAGTTAACTTTGATTTGTGCTCTTAATCAGGGTTGCTTAATCACAATTCAAGTGGCATGACACTTTTAAATGATTTCATTAGTATGGCAGCGCACCAGTGGTTTCATCTGCGCCGTGACTTTTGACAATGACACGTCAGACTTACCAAGAGTGATAATTAAACTTTGATTTCTGTGAACTTTGAGCATATGCAATGAGGGGAAACTGGATATGACCTGCACAAGCTGAGAGGATAGGAGAAGGGATTTGATAAACGGAGACCCTCTGGAGAGTGTGATCAAACTACCAAAACAAGTTGAAGACGCTGCCACATATAAATTGTAACTGGAAAAGGGGGATCGGGTCATGAAGTAACCTCGAATGTCGCATTTTACAGAGATCTGGATCAGTTGCGCGGCGCACTCACCTCGCTTATCTTGCACTTTAACAGTTATCTCCACTAACGGCTGCGTCTCTCGGTCGAGTCGCCTCGATATAACCAAATCTCCGCTGTCCCGGCTCACGGTGACCGGAGAGTTATCCGCGTCCGGGTGTATCAGCTCAAAGGTGGCGGTCTGAAACCTCACCGGGTGCAGGTTCATTATAACCGAGCCGATGCTCGCGTCTTCGGACACTGTGATAATAATGGGTTTGTCTGGTTCCATCACGGAACGGGACTTTCTCGAGAGTCCTCTATCGGACCGTTCGAGCTGGGAAAGAGCTGGCCATTGACGTGGACTTATCTCTATATCCATATTGTGGCTGGTCCGAGCGGGCCAGCCGTGGTCGCGCGCAAACACGCTGAACTTTATGGGCTGCGCGAGACCTAGGATCGAGTCCACAAGCAGAACGTCGCCAGTTTTGGGCACTACGTAAAAACTGCCGTTCTTCGGCAGCGCATAATAAATAAGATCGGCGTTTTTGCCGCTGTCTATGTCCTCCGCTTTAACCGTGTACACCACCGACCTCAGGGCCGTGGCGTCGTCCAAAGTTATTTTCACGTCTGAATGGCGAAAAGTGGGCTCGTGGTCGTTAGTGTCGAGGACGTCCACTTTGATAGACGCAACTTCGGCCGCGACGCGCTCGGCGGAGGCGCAGCTCTGACAGCAAAGCGTCAGACTTAGGAAATAATCGGAGCGCTCCTCTCTATCCAGCATGTTGGAGGTTTTCAGTAATATGTGTCCTCGTTTGTGGTGAGCGAAGACGTGGAAATCTTCACTCCTGTCTCCCTGGAGTTTCAGATGCATGCCGGACTTCGAGCACCATCTCTGCGGGTCGATGCGCTTTACCGGGATACTCAGTCCGTTCACTTTCGATCCGGGCGGAGAGTTTTCAAACACATGCCCGTGAAAGAAAGGTATTCGTTCATCGGTCTTATTTCCCAGCACAAAAGTCACATAATAGGGCAACAAAATAGTCCAGATCATGGTTGTAAGCTTAAAGCACTCTTGTAGATCTCAAGCGACTGTATTTAAATGGCATAACATGTTGATTCAAATCATTCTTCATCGACCTGAGTTATCCGTCGATCGAGCGGCAGAACTTTCCCTCCGTTGCCTCGCGCTTCAGCAGCGGTCTGCTCTGGCTCGCGCTCGAGCTCGCCGAGTTTCAGAAAGCAGCATTACAGTGATGGACAGCGCCACGCGCGAGGGGGCGTGGCTTCTGGCTAGACAGGGATCCCTCCAGGGAACCCTTTCCCATAGGATTTAGGCTGGTATTTATTTATCTGTCTGCAGAAATTTAAACGTGTGGGGTTTTCATCCTTAATATGATCCACCTAAACTATACCTATACGACGTTAACCATACCTGACCCTGCAAACGACAAGTAAACAATTCTGGCCACTGGTAAATTTGGGTTTTCATTAAATTAACCCACAGTATAAGTTAAAAGGTCAGAAATCATTTACTAAATTTGTGTTTTAAAAAACTGCAAAAGGCTTAACTTGAATTTATTCTTACAGACAAATAAAAATTAACAACTGACACCAATTGGTTGTTTACATACAACATAGTTCTTACAGTATTATGTGGCGTTCCTGAGCCTCAGGGAACGTTTGCACCTATGTAATAATATAATAGCTGTGTATGAGTCTATTTATTGTCCCCAATGTGAAAACATGGATCCTAACACCATATACAGAAGCCACTGCTGAAAAGGGGTCAGTGAGCAATTTAATGGCTCAGGACAAGCAAGGGACTCATGGACCACAAAATAGAAAAACAGTTGATTGTCCAGTTTATATCTCACAGTATTAAAAATCATGCATATGTAATTTTTTGAATTGGGTCACTTGTGAAGTATACACATGTAAACATCTGTAATGTGAAATAGATTATTCATAAATAAGTTATTTCACATAACAGATTCAGGGCAGTAATAAACAAAACTAATGTTTATAATATAATCGTTTCAAATTATGAACATTTTGCAGACTTTACAAAGCATGTGTAAATGTATTATCCCAACTATATAAGCACATATATGGGGGAAAATTACAGCTGTAATCCAGGCAAAGAGTGGCTCCTTTTGAAAACTCTAAAATAGTCTGTAAGACTGGCTAAAGGTCAGTTGACAATAATGTCATTTTATTATTTTGATTGAGTTAATTCATTCTAAAGAAACAATTTATTTAGAAACACTGCCCTATATGGGAAGCAGTGACTATGGAATGATGTTGATCTTAAATGTCATGCCTCTCCGGCCCCACCAGAAACTATAACAACAAGTTGAGGAGGAGCGTTAATTGCCTTGTGCAGCATCCTTTTTAATACATATTGATTTTTTTTCTCTCTCTCAGCCACGTTAGGCTAGAGGCGATCGGTCTGCAGTGGTCTGCATTCAAATTTCAATTAGAGATTTATCGGACTTCTCAATTGCTCTATAATAATATTAACCTGGTCTGAAGCTTAAAAAGGGTGGATGTTATGAACGACGCAACTCTACAAAACGCAACTCATCAACGACAGGCACATGGCCATCGTGGCAGAATTAGATAAGGAGGGAAAACGACCAGTGGGATCAATATAAAACATTCAATTCAAAAGTTGGAAAAACGCCACTTTGACTACAGAGCGAACACAATTTAGCAATATACAGAGCTGTAAATTGGATTAGTGCAAATATGGCATGTCAGCGGTGTAGTATGCGAATGCGAATTTGCACACGTGCGTAAAAAATGGCTGACATTCTGAGAAGCATTTATGGAGAAAGACCCAATCTGATGTAGGACGAACACAAGTTGTGGTAAAGTTCCTTCCATTTTATGCACTTAATTGCAACAAGTTCCTTTTCTACCTCTTCATTTGTGTCACCTACAGTGAGTGACTCACTTTGAGACAGTTTCTCTCTCTCACTCGCTCTCGGACACACACACACACAAAGCTAACTGTAATGACTACAGACTAGCCGTAACCTTAACTCCAATCTTTTCCCTAAAAACTTTTTGCATTTACAGAATAGTAGAAAAAGACTTTAAGAGTCATTTTTCAATTGGGCATGTCAGACTTAGCAAACCTCTGATGACAATTTGGTCCCAAAAGCACAGCTAGGTAACCCCTCCTCCACACACACACATACACAAACCAACAGCACAGCAAAACGTTTTGCACTTTGTTTGCAGAAATAATTTAGCTTGCTAAAATGGCTTTGCATTTTTGCAGGCTGTTTTTTATACAGTAATTATCTGCACTGGCTGACATTCTGAACCCCTTGCCAACCCAGGCCAGTAAATGGGGTGCTTTGGAGGGCGGCCCTTTTCTTGCAGTGTACAGATGTGAGAAGTGAGTGAGTATTTTAATAGTTATGGTCAAGCCTGAGAGGTCCACACACTCTGGAGTCTTTCTTCATGCTGGTTCACTGAACTCCATTATGAGTGGATCAGTGGGTATTCTCAAGCTCTTGGTTTCAAGCAAGACTTCAATCTAACAACTACCTCTGAGTGTATCAAAGTCAAAAAAGTTTGTCCTCTAAAAGACTAAACGTGCATTCAAAATCAACAGTGGAACATGTTTTGAAACTGTGTTTAATATTCAAGGGAGTAAGTGGAGCACAAGACCCATGAGCATATGGGACATAATTTGCGGGCACAATTATAAAATTTCAATATGGCATCCTAACCAAAATGTTGGGAAACATGAAGCGGAGAAAGTGAGCCAAATTATACATTCTTGGCTCTGAAAACCTACACCGTTTTTTCAACAAACCATCAAACAATTATTCTGATTTTAAACAATACTTTCACGGCACATTACCCTTGACTAGCCATGACATTCAATAACATTTGTTCGTTTATTGAAGAAAGCTCGTAAAAAATGTGTCAAAAATGTGTGATAGAGTTTTACGTCTTTGCCCTTGGCTTCAATGGTTCCACAATAACAATTTGGCTTTGAGGCATAAAACCTAATGATCGGGTCTGTCATATTTGCATATGCAGAGAGGTGGGGTTATTGCTTTCTGTGGGACGATGGTTACAGAGCATAATTAGAGAGTCTAGCAGTGAGGTTCCTCATCAACAGCAGGGCCTCAGCAGCGGAGCGGAGTATTTTCCATTAATGAGGCTTGTCACCGCTCGGTTTTACCCTCATCTCCTCTTCACAGCTCACCCAAGACACTCCAGTACGTTGGCTGGGTGTAATCAGCACACAATCATGCTCATTACATCCCTTACCAAAATAAACCTCCTCTAAACGTCCTCATCACAACATTCCTCTCTAGTTGGGAAGGTGAAACAATAGATACAGCAATGGTCAAGTTAACAAACAAAACTGATATTATACTTTCTTTGTCCTTTAAATCTATGTAGTTCCCTTAAGGATGTTCACACTGACAGCGACTCATAGCTGCCGAAAATTAATTTTCACTGACAGCTTGTGATTTATGGTGACATGAGTGACAGCGACCGTGGTGTGTCCAGGCTATTGAAAAAGCTGAGAAAAGTTTCAATTTATGCAAATAAGCAGTGATGCAATGCGACAAATATGCTCACATAACTCGTGTACAAGCAGACGATATAGTTGAGCATATGCAAGATGGATGAGGATTTAATGATTCTGTGGGCAATTTTAATGTTCTGTATGATTTGTCTCCCCTCATATGCAGGGATGCAATAAAAAATGTACCTGGGAAAGTGTGTCAGAAATTCTGACCTTGATTTATGCATTCGTAATCATGATCATATGTATTATGCACAGTAAAACATTTATATACAAACATTTCCTCTTAAACTCATACCTTGTTAAATCGGAATGACTCTAACAAGCAACCCATCTAATTTGTGATCAGATTTTTAAAAGCCATGGCCGGTTGCTTAGCATTAGGGCATTTCGCAGCAGGAATACCTACTAATGTTCAAAAGAACAATGACCTGGTAACATCAAATGATAAAATCACTATCATCAAAATCCCATCTCTTTCCAGGGGAGAATTTGTTCTGGACTTTTCACCAGATTCCCTGATCCCTGAGTAAACTGTACCGGTGTGTTCCCTCCAGAGTGATATTCCTAGCCATACCATAATCCGGCTGGCAGGACCTTCTGGCCAGCTGGCCTTGCACATATTATTACTATAGAGAGAGTTCTCATTGAAGCAGAAAGGCCTCACCATGCCCTACGTTCCCTAGGTCTTCATTCACTTACAATGGGTGGCTGCATTACCGCCTTTGGTGAAGACTGAACCCACAGCAAAATAAGACAAAACAAGAGAGACATGATTAAAGAAGAGCAGACAGACATTGTTAACATGAATGATCAGAGCTTGGAGAGTCAGGGACATCAAAACAGTGTATTTTAATGTTTGGCTGTGCCATGGTTTTCAGCTGTTTCATGTCTTGGCTGATAAGCAGAGTGTCACTAAATTCCAATCTCTCTCTCTCTCTCTCTCTCTCTCTCTCTCTTTTCCTCTGTCTTTGTCTTTCCCCTCTTTCTTGAAATGAAGAGATCCGTGGCTGAAGTGGAAAGGGACAGAGAAGGTTAAGGGTTACTTATAGAGCTTCATGCTGGCTGGACATAAAACAGTGAGGCTTAAGTCTGCTTAGACTTCAAGTTCAATCACACAGATGCAAGCCTTTCGTTGTGAGCTTTGAAGGATTTTTATATTATCATAAAGGGTTATGCTAACTTGATTGCTTCCTGCCCTAAACCCCACAGGATGGGTACATGTAAAAACAGCACATGTAATACAATATATGTTCTGTTACATGTTGTTAGCGGTGCTTGCTAAAGCAAGCATCACTATAACTGTTAAATACTAATACTTAGTCATTTGCACATACATACAACCCTAAGTTTAAAAAAAATCATAGAAAGAAATCACATACACTTACATAAAAAGAGGGCCCCAAAACATACATGGCAACCAGAATATTATTGACACTAGGGTGGGATCTTTTGAATTGGGCCAATAAGCAAACAATACTAAAGCAATACTAAAAACAACTTTAAACACCTCAGCAACCGCAGATTAACACTGTAGCATTGTGGCAAAAGGTACCATCATTCAGTTAGGCCCTCACTGGTAGATTTTGTAACTACACTATTCTGGGAGCAAACAGAATCTTTCTCTATTGACAGACATTTAAAAGTACAGTAGCTATGAAAAATACTTTTAAACTACCTTTTGCAAACAGTATATAAATCACAAATATTTCATTATATTATAGTAAATGTTTTGAGACCATTTCTTTTATAGCTTCTAAAAATGGAAGGATGGCAGAATTCCAACCAAGCAACTGTCATCCAGATGAAATGCTAACGGATAGATTTTTCCAGCACAATAAAAGGAGGTCTATAAGACCTACAGCGTGTTGCACGGGCAATAACTACTAACTTTACTAAAAAAATAAATAAAAATTAAAAACCTACTTTCTGCACTCTGTTCTGCGCAGATATGTGGCATGCAATCTTTTTCAACAAAAAAGACAAGAGAAAGTATTAAATAATGCTGACTACAGCCAGAGCTCTGTATGCAAAATGTGAAAGACACAGGGGGCAGCAAAAAGAATGATTTAAACAAAAAATGAGTGGGCTTTGTTATTCCACAGCCTGCAACACACACACACACTTTCACGTGTACACAACTCTTCAGACTTTTCCTTAAGCAGGCAGCTTTTCTTTAAGTCATTAGAGGCCCCGTGCAGTGAGATACACATTTAAAAATGTCACCACACATATTAACCAATATTTCAGTATTGTTGCCAGAGTCAACCATTCTGCCTAGATCAATTTATATACGAGTATCCATTATAAAAACGCAGACAGGCAAAGGACAAACAAAATAAAAGAGGCTATTTTACACTACAGAATATCAAGTACGTTTTTCGGCTGGTCATCCATCACACAAGAAAAACAGGAGCTGGACCAATCACGTCTACAGACTGGGGTAACGTAAATACACTGTGCGTGATCACATTTTCTAACAGTCAAGTGTTGCATGTGCAGTGTTACTATAAGCTTCTAATTAGCCTAAACTGGTGAGGCTAATTACTAACGTGAACATGAAGTGTTGACTCATGAGATTCTGGGTTGTTGGCAGGTGTTTCAGGTGATTGACTGCTGTGTGACCACACACACACACACACGTTTGTGTGGTGACTTTTCATTGACTTTTGTGGCTTATATACTGACCTAATTATATTTTCTGTTCCCTAGCCTTACACCTAGCCCTCACAAAACCTTTCTGCATATTTAACATTTTCAATAAGACATTATTTAGTATATTTATTAAGCCATTTTCCTCATGGGAACCGTTGGCTGCTCCCCACAATGTAGGTGCTTTCAGATTTTACAGTCCTTGCTGATTACTATCCTGGAATGTGATGGGTAGGCAAAACCTGACTCACACACACACCTTTACTAGTGAGGATCTCTCTTAGTGTCAGTGGCTTCCATACTTACTAGAACAATGATATTGGCTGTACCCTCCCCATAATCCTAACTCTCACACAAACCTATAGGCATTATTAGATTTGAAGTAAAGCAAAACATGATTTGACCGATTTATAAGCCTCTCATATAGTGAGGACCACTTCAAATGTCCTTAAATAGAGTTTAGCTGTATGTCTTGGGACATCTTTAAAACACCTGCACACACACACACACACACACACACACTTTCCATCCCTAGTATGTGCTTGAGTCAATGGAGCATGGGACTGCATCATGTCTTCCTCTTCCCAGTTTAAACGATGTGGAGCAAGTCTTCAAGCTAATCCTCCCCTCTTAATTATTCCACCCCTGGGAATGGCTGGAAAAGGCCCTGCGCCACACCCCCAACCTCCCTGAAATCTACAGGATTTGATTTCTTGCCGTTCCACTCTCTTCTCATCCCCCTTTCCCTCCCTCCGTCCAGTCAAGCTGGCATTTTAAACAGGATAATCTTCTATAATCTTTTTGTTGAAGCAAACAGGGTGGAGAAAAAAAGTCAACTTATTTCTGTAGCTCAAGCAATGTTCTCTTGTTTGCCAGACAGGGGGCACAAACAGCAGCTGCTGAGAAGAGAATGTTTATTAGATGAGTTACTGGAAGGTAAAAGACTACAGAGCAAGTGTAGTTCCGGTAGTAATGTGTGGTACTACATGATCCTGCGGGCTTGTTTTAGTCACAGATGTCAATCACTCACACAGTCAGAGCCCTGCTCATTCACAGCATGCTCAGAGACAATGCTATTGTCTTATCGCCACTAACACATGGCTGGGGAAGGAAAAACTGCCGTTGTTGATTTTTTAATTTTTATTTTTGTATGTATAAGATATAATCAAGAATATGTGCATGAGCTTCATATTGGGGCATATCAGTGTGTGTGCGCGTTGGCTAATACCTGAAACTAACAATGTCCTTATAAATGTAGTTGTAAAGAAAACATCTGAGGACATTTTAAGTGGTCCTCACTATTTGAAATGCTCCTTAATCAGCTTTACTATAATTACGTCAACAGGTTTGTGTGAAGATTAGAGTAATTGTTAGAGGTGGGGTACAGTATCATTATCTTAGCATAAAAACCTTGTAGAGGTCCTCGCTAATACAGCTATTACCTTACTGCATAACTTATCTTATGTCTCATATGTTAAGTGGTATGTCTGTGTTTTTAGGTGTACATATACACATATATTATAGATGTATATATGTATCTATAGATGTATTTCTACCCAAGGACTAGCTGCCTGGGTTGTTAAATGTTTTATAGTCTTCAGTGGATCTATCAACAAGAGGCCCTGATGACCTCATCAGCCTTGATGGAATGAAGATATGGAATGTATTTCTACCGCATTCAATTTTTAAAATCATATTATTATATTAATTAGTACATTATACTCAGTATTTCTTTCGACTGTAGACCACAGACTCAGTGACCCAAGAATTGCAGATGTCATAGATGTCAATTAGGTGGACTGAGCCCAAGCGGAACAGCGTGTACCTGCGTCACCACAGGTAATGACATGAAGACATTTCGAAACTGCGCTGTCTTTTCAATTATTGCTTATAGGTACTAGCCATATACTTAGTAAATTGCCTTTAACGTATTTATAAAAATCAAGTGACACGTATGACTTTCAATGTGCACGGCAATTTTTTGTTAGCCAAGTTCACATTCAATTGTTCTGTGCTTCTGTCTTCTTACATTGCAATTATGCAGAACTCTAACTGATTACATTGGTCTCTGATTTAAATGTACTGCCAGGACAATAATTCTATGCAAATGTTTTGCTAACATTAGCTACTTAAATCCCAGCCAACAAAATTCAGCTGAATGTTATGATTGTATTTTGCCAGATTTTTTCCTTTAATCATTTACATCATTTGTGTCTTTCTTGTTCTGGCAGTTTTAGTTTTGTCTACAAAGGCTTTTTCTGTTTCTCATTCATGTCCTGTGTGCCAAAGGAAGCACCTAGATTTCATACATAATGGATACAAAACACCCCCACCCCCATTATATCCAGTATTTTGCCAGGTATGACTGCAGCAAAGGAAATGTCAAAATAAAATTTGCATAAAGCAAAGTGCGCTGCCTGGTTGTTCAGTAAATTGCCTTGCCTATGGGCCTCCAAAACTAAAGCCCCTAAATGAAGCCTGTGCATATTTGCAAATTATCAAGCTATGTACTTTCTGTTCTAAGTGATAGTACATGTGTCAGTTTGTCAAACTGAATCATGGCCATATGCCCACTCTGCTAGAATGCATTTGCAAGGAAATAGACTGCCGGGTCATTAATATGTAAGATAGTGGCTGCTACAGACTTGCTACAGACAGGCAGAAAACGCATGCTTTTGAAATAAGCAAGTAGTTGGTATTTGTACAATGATAATTAGTTTTCCTCGAGAAGCAAAGCATCACAATAACTATTTATATATACTTACTACATTTTCCAGACTAAAATCCTACAATTCATTTGTGCTATGAATGTCAATGACACATCAAACCTGGCAGCCTGTTGTGAAGCATCTGCATGATTGGTCGATTTTTGAATGCCTTTTAGTTCAGTTTCCTTTTTTTATCTTAATGATACTTAAGAAATGGCATTTATTAAGGAATATAAAGCTCTTGACCGAAGACCAACAAGTTCATGGCTGTTAAGCAGAAAAAACGTAGACTGTGAAAAGGGAACGACAACTAAAGCTTCTAAAGCCATTCAGTTGCTCCAGTGGAACATAAGTTGTATTGCTTTGTAAAATGACAACACTGGAGCTCTGTTTATTAAGAGGACTTGAAAATCTCCCTGATCCACCAGCTATTGATCAAATTTCCGTCAACGGCCACTACAGCAAATCCAAGGCTGCATAAAAGGATCTAAACAACCCAGGTCACAATGTTTTAACCCTGCTGGGTCTGTTAAGAGCTTTAGGAGCATCAGCAAACAAAAATGTTTCAGAATGATTAAGAAAGGACATCTTATAAATGGCTTCTGTTCTGTATTTGCTGCATTTGAAATAATTTTCTTCCTAGTGGACTATACTGTCACAGTTATCATGTTAAGTAATCTTAACTTCAAAGTATTTATGTCGTATTATAACATTATTTTCTTCAATCCACACTTCTGGTGTTTAAGTATATTGTCCGCCTCCAGCACTTCCTGTGGCCCTACATAACCAATAAAAGAAGGGGATGTATAAACAAATGAATGTCTGCTGTGCAGGAAGAGAGCTGATCTCATTTTAAGTGATCTAAATTTCTGATTACTGTCCAACCCATAGCTAATGATGATGATCGGCGAGCGCCACATACCTTCCTGCTGATACAGATGTACCGCAGATGTAGAAACAGTTTGAGGTAGAGTCAAAGCTCCTTTAGTTTACAGTACAAGAGAAATGAAAAGTACTCTTCTTAAGCCAAAGCACTATGGGGAACTTATTAATGAATATGCTGGCACTGACCTTGAGCTCAGTGGAAGAATTATTAGCCTAGTGTTTAGCTCATCATACCTCAGCACAAGACCAAATACGATCGCTAAACGATTGAGCTTCGTTCCATTAAATTAAAGCACACTGGAAGTTTCCTGGGACGTGTAATTCATTACTACAACGTAATACAACGTTTGTGTGTTCGGCTATCACACCTCTGGTGTTAGTTCAGTCATTACAATTCCACACACTATTCTTTGTTCATGCTAATACCCAATAATCTCCATGTCAAAGCACCTAGTTCCCTTCTCATTACTATTAAGCGCACACTCGCGCACTCATATACACTGCAGCGTTGTTGATTAGTTCTCTAATAATGCTCTGCTCCGTCTTGCCCTCCTGATAATCAAGGCTCGAGCTGAGTGCAGTCATGCTCATCAGACAATGGCCTGACGTGATTGGGCAACACTGTCATCAGAATCCTCCTGCTCTTCTCTCTGACTCAGATCCCTCTCTTGAACACTGATACCACACATAAGCCACACTTCTCAACAATGGCATCCATTCACCAAGATGGTCTAACCCTGGGTCCTAAAGCCCCCAGAGATTAGGGTCACGGAACGACCTTCTCATATTGTTTCTCTTTTAAGAAAAATAAAATGAATAAAAAGAATGAATCAAGGGGGATTTTAGAAAAGAGCAATATCGGGCTGCTGTAATAACAAAGCCACACAGGTTAGAAAATGTGTGTGTGGGAGCAAATATGTGAAATACAAGTACAGTGTAAAGACGCATACTTCATGCTTCTGTGGGAGTCTGGACTACAAAACAGAAACTGAATAAACTCACATAAACATGTTGTTGCTATATTATAAAATTTGCGTCTCTGGTCATTTGCAAAACATCTATGAGGTGCTTGGAGGGACTCACACACACCTGTCTATTCACACACACACATATTCCATTATCTCCTGGCAACCATTACACAGCACAAGACATTAGAGTAAAATATCCTTGTGTATCCTCTGAGCCCTCTCTCCCTCATTACACCATGCACTCTTTAGATGGCCCTTATGTTCCCCCACACACACCTCTCTCTCGCTCTTCCTCCTGTCCTCTGAGGAGCTGTTTTGCAAAATCACTCAGCACAGCTTTAGCAACACACACATACACACTATCATCCCATTAACTCTGCTTTTCCCTGTCAACACCCCCCCCCCCATGACACTGAGAAAGTGTACATCCTGTCTTTCTAACTCTAGCTCCTTTGTGTTTCTTCCAATCTTTTTTCTGTTAAACTGTTTCCAATTGGCAAATAAGCTTCATTTTTTCTTTCTGTCTCCACCTCAAACCCTTGTGTTTGTGATTTCAAAGACATTTTGAGGAGGTGGACCACTTGTAGAAATAATGAAAGAAATTGTAACGGTGACAGTAGGAACGAAAGTCCAATTACGTTTGTTAACAGTTGGTGATTTAGTTTTACATTTTATTACTGCAATTCCTAGAAATTGAACCCATGACCTTGGCAATGTTATATAAGCTAAGCTACAGGAAACCCCTTTAGTGCTGTATGACTTTTACTTTTTATTATTTACCTTATTTAACAAAAGAAACAAAATGTTTTATACCGCTTTCTTTTACTTTTATTTATTATTATACAAAATATGTCATTGTAGTATTCACAAAAATGTTTAAAGATTTCTCCATTCAAGTAAATAGGAGATGTACTTGCATGGCCATAATGCAAGTACATCTCCTATTACTTCTCCTATGCCCATAAAACCTGCCTGGCCATTATTATGGTGGTCGCCAAATTAACAGACTTGCTTTAAGAAGGACTTTGGTGATTTCCCCATTCCTAGTCCATTAACCGTTACTCTCTGCCTCAGATGTTACAGTTTCTCCCAGTGTGTTACCTCCCCTGCTGAGCGTTTTAAATCCATTTTTTCCTCCTCAATTATGAGATCAACCAGTCATCACATTTTACGCTACATAGAGCTCAACCAATCTCCACTATCCATCTTTGTCTCTTTTTCTTCTGAAATCTCACTTTCTCTTTCTTGCTAACACATGCAGCAGGTCTTTCATTCTCTCCTCCGGGTGTCCATCAGAAAATCACTAAAGCACACAATCCACCCCTTCATTTTCTCCATCAATCACTCTTTCTTTTTAACTTAACTACCTATCCGCCGTCACTTTCTGCGGAAGGATACTCTACCTATCCAGCTCATCGGTAGATGATCCATTAGCTACCTAATGAAGGCAGCTAATATCCTTCTCCCTAAAATTTTTCAAAAAGAAACAGCTGGAGGCATGCCTTACACCGCCTCTCTTGCCAACCAGGTGGCACGGGCAGATAAAAAGTGATGGTGAAGCTTTGATTCCCCTCACACAAAACTGGCATCTCTGAAAGGTGTCCGCCACTGCGCCCCTTCTCTTTGTGCACCGGGCTCACCATACGTCGTACAGAACAGCTGAGAGGCTTTGATAACACCCATCCTTCCTTCCCCTTCTCCAACTGTAAACAAACAAGAGAGGGAGACTCCCAGATTTACCCAATTATATCCACAAAACATAGGCGGAAATGTTGAACGTGGAATTCTGCCATCACCCCAACTTGGCTCTTCACAACGTTTACCCTTCAAGCATGGGATGCGACACTTGTTCACCAGAAAGGAAATGCTTTGAAATTGTGTTGACAGTTTTAGCACTCGCAGGTATCGAACACTGACAGTGTTATTGCTGGAATTGGGATTAATAGCCCTGTGCTTAAGTTTGAATCTAAAGCAAAGTCCAAATAAAGATCTGCAGAGCAACGAAGTTAATGAATGTAGCTTTCATTAACTACCAAGTCAGGATGTCTCTCAAACAAATAGATTTTGACAACTGAGTGCTGCATACTAATTGGAACAAGGAACTGTAATTTGTAACATGTAGACAGAGTTTGCTGGCATTTACATCACTCACTGTTTATCAGACCTGCTTGAGATGAACGTTGCATTTCATTATCAGACCTGAATGAGATGAGTGTTGAATTTGATTATCAGACCTAAATGACATGAATGTTGCATGTGTTTATCAGACCTGAATGAGATAATTGTTGCATTTGATTATAAGACCTTAATGAAATGAGTGTTGCATTTGATTATCAGACTTGAATAGATGTTGCATTTGATTATCTATATGATCTGAATGAGATAAATATTGTGAGTTACATTACATTTACATTTAGTCATTTAGCTGGCGCTTTTATCCAAAGTGACTTACAAATGAGGACAAGGAAGCAACATCAATTACAAGTTATTGAGTCTTTAGTCCTGGCAAGTTATTTGTGTTTTTGGCTGAAATCTGAAATAACTAATATGCAAGTACAGCCCAACCAACTAATATAAACCCATCTTTCATCATGTAATTTTCTTCAAATAAGAAAATAACTCTGCACATGTCATAAGAACTTTCTGCTTTAAACAACCCAACAAGTAACTATTTACCAACTAGTCTAACAAGTGTGTCAAGTAACTACTTACCATGTACCTAATTAACTATTATTTTAATGTTATGTTAAGCCCAAAAAGGTAAAAACCGTGACAAATTATATTTTATCGGTCTGATCTGCATTTCCCTTTTGGCAAATGAACAGGACAAGATTCCACTGACTCATCTGTTCATTCCACTGTTTTCTATATAAAGCTCCAGTTTAATTTCGTTTAGCCAATGGGTGAAGAAGAGAAGGAAGATGCACGAGGCAGGATTTATGATATAAGTCAAGCGTGCTGCCCAAAGCACCCCATAATGAGCACGGCCCAAGGGGGACATGGGCCTTTAAGAATCTTTATACCCTTCTCTCTTAAGGAGAGGGGGATATAGAGATCAATGATTAATCAAGGCTTAATCTGCTATCATTAGGTCTAAGTGGAAGGGCTCATCATCTCTTCTCTGATGCTCACACTTAGACTGCTTAAAGCTCCTTCCTTCCTAGATGAAGAGCTTGAGACCTCATCACTCTCCATCATGCAAGAGCACCGGGTGATGAATATGACCTTTCTCTGGAATCCAGCACACTGGTGCAGTATGAACATCTGTTGTTGTGTGCTTCCCTGTTCCATTTTATTACAATTCAAATAATAAAGTTAATTGTTCAAGGAAAAGCCATTAGGAAGATACAATCCTAATCAATTCTAAATGAGAAAGACATTTTAAACAGTCGTATCTTACATTTTATATCACTGACAGGATTCTAATTGACCCTTTGCTAAGCTCCACCACCCTTGGTTACTGTTGCTAGGTCTGAAAAGCTTACTGAATGCCCCATTGAAAAATTCCTCTCTCTTCAGTGCTTTTAGAGCTCTGAAAGTTGTATAAATAAATAACATACAATTACAAATAATTGATTTTGAATCTATTGTTATTCTTATGTGGACTGAAATGAATTGTGACATTGTACATCTGTTTATCCTTGAATGAATTGTTAAATTACACAATTAATTTTTAAATTCCTTTGAAATTCTGTTTAAAATGATCCAAACACACAAGACTTCAGAAGACTTACAGGGCCAAAAGCTTGTCAGACAATATAGAAAATGGCGAACCAAGGTTAGTAATGCTTTAAAAAATGGGCTCAACAAAGGGTCAACTGCCGAAATAGAGGTTACTATGTCTTTAGAAGTACAGGGTTTGTCTCACTTGTATGTTGCGCCACTTATTGATCGTCCTCACCTCGCTTTAGGACAGACAGTAAACTCAAAAGCCATACAAGGTTCAGAACACAACTTTCTGCAACACAGGCTATCTGTTAAAGAGAGTTGAATTCTTAGAATAGCACACAGGTGAACCATGTTCAAAGAGGTGTGCAAAATGTTTCTGCATACTAAAGGTAATATATATAGTTGTTTGTTTTATATAGCACATGGAACCAAACGATTCAAGTACAGATGGATCTGCACTGTGTAAACTGTGTATCCAGTCTCAGACCACTTTTAAGTTATCACTGTGATATTCTCCTGACTCTAAGGAAAGAAATAGAACAGTACATTGGTGTCCTGTTAGCTTATGTCATCCGGTGCATCTACAAACACCACAGCGGTAACGAGGCATTTGCATGATATGACCCATAACATCCTGTCCTGCTGAGTTAAGTGACATTTGCCACAGAGGGACGGAACTATGAGCAGCGATATTAAACACTATGAGAGGAAATGATTTTCTCTAAAAACATGATGGACTGCTCCTGCAAACCCATCAGAACTTTTCATTAAAAATAGCATAAAAATTGTTCATGTTAAGGATTTGAATAAAGAAGAATCTTATGTAGCTTATGTAGATTGTCAGAACGTTGCCAGACGAGACATGGTCTAATTCAGACAGTTAACAATTACTCTTCAGCTCTTAACCAGCTCCCTGCTTTTGCCTTGAGTTAAGAGGTTGCAATAGCCCAGTGCTAGCTAATAATAAGACAAGCAGATAAAACCGTTTTTAAAAATATCTTTTGATGACCTTCATTGAATTACAGGTAAAAAAAAAATTTTTATGAAAAGATTGTTACCCTCAATTACCCAGGCCTACCCTCTTAGGTACAGTTTTGTTTACATGATTTTGCTCCATATTTGTTTTTATTAATAATTGAACTGTAATAAATGATGCTTGAGAGATAAAAGAGAAGTAAACGCCAGGGTGCTTATTTTTATGATGCTTTAACGTGCAAGTTTTGCTCTTATAGAATTGTACATTTTGTGTATTTTGTATTTGAATTCTGAATCTGAATTTCTGTAAGTTTCCCACACATGACTTTATTTACATCATTTGGGCTCATTAAAATGCGTCTGGTGTGCAAGTTGCGTCTCCCAGTCTGGCTGCATCATTCCTCCGGTCAAACCTCATCATAATCTGAGTTCAGCTTATGTTACTTCCCATGACATTAAACAGCTCCTCCACATGGAAAAGAATTCTTGTTTACATGCGGACTATAAGTTTCAGTCTTATTATATGGTTAGTTGCATTGTATTATTGGTATTTAGCATTGTTTTCTCCCTGTGGTACATGACCCTATCCGAACAGACCTGTGACCCATTTCTGGGTAGCAAACCACCACGTGAGAAACACTAATTGATCCACAGAGAGACCATTCAGTCTAGCGCATACAGAAATTGTTGAGAGACGTAAAAAAACTTAAGGCAACATGATGAACATGGTGAATTTTGACAACTCTCCCTCTCTCTAATTGTCTCCAGCAATGTTACATTGTTAGCCAATCTAAATTTTTGTAATGCACCATTCCTTACTTTGCCAAGATATTGTTGAAATGAAAGAATTTACGTTTAAGAAATAATTAATTAGCAACAATATAAAATAATAATTTAACTTGTCATCAATTCATTCTTAAACCATTTTATATGGCTCTTAATTTTGTGATGAAATATGCAGTTTTTGTTCCTAATGAGGAAAACATCTTTAAGACCAATAATACTGTGTTAAAACAAAAAAACACTAAATAAATGTATATCAAACTCAACGCATAAACCCCAAACCTCAATAATGGTGACAATCAACAAACCTCATTAAGTATAAAGATGAGCTCTGAATATTACCACACAAAAAATAACCAACAGTGATGATAAAACCACAACAGCACACAGTAAATAAAAGCTGGAAACAGCAAACAACAATCCTATTACGGTATTTTCATAATTTTCCTGCAATGCATGCTGGGAGGCCACAAACTCTTAACAAATCAGCAGCATTCTCCAATATTAAACAGTTTGTTCAGACAACACTGCTAGACTAGCTGGAACAACATTTAGATGAAACTTGTTGGTCTAACATGTTTTCATGTAGATTTAAAGTAATTAAAGTTTATTTGTATCTGTGACTCAAACATTTCTGTATGAGAAATAATTCCTTTAGTGACTCGTAAGTCCTGAAAAAATATTCAAGAAGAGAACATTTGAGTTACAGTCAGGAATAGAACTACCAGTGAGTGAAACAGCCAAGGTACTGTAACAAATAGCTCCAACAGACAGAACAGAAAAGTGAAGTATGCTCCCACTGTGACTAAGGGTTTGGCACCAGGCAGCTTAATGTAGATTCAAAATGAAGCACGCAAGAAATATAACAATCATTGAGTGGATTTATCATTCCGAGTTATCAGGGAATGATAGAGAGAGAGAGTACAGAGGACAGATTAAAAGTGCAGGGATGTGTGAGAAGTCAGAAGAAGAAAGTGAATGTGAAGGGTTAGACAGGTACAGTAGGTTCACTTTGAGGTGATGACTTCAGCTGTGCAGTACAATGATAAAGTAATCTGTCATCATTTACTCACCCTCCATGTCCTCCCAGAACCGTGTGACTTTTATGTTCCGAAGATGAAAGAATTTATTGAGTAACCGGTTGGGTGGATTCAATACAATGGCAGTACATTATGTTTACACAAGATCGGGAAGAGCAGCATTCACAATCTAAGAAATGACCAATGAGCCGAATGGACTTTTTTGCTGACACTCTTGGGTGCTTTATTAAGCATTAAAGTGAGTCATAATGTACTGCCATTTAATTGAATCCAACCAACCCGGATATTAATTAAATTGTCTCACGCTTCGTTCTGAAGACGAAAGAAAGTCATACGGCTTTGGGGTGACAAGGAGTTGAATAGCTGATGACAGTTTTTATTTTGGGATGAACTAATCTTTTAATAATAAGATGACTCTTTAAAAATAACTGTCTGTTTTTATAACATATCTACTTGTAAATGTAGCTTTGTAAGCTAGGTTTGTTGATTCTTACGACAAAAAGTTAAATGCTCTCTCATTTGTACGTTTGCCAATGAATAAATGTAAATGTACAAAGTAGACTCAAAATAACAGTGCTTTGGGGTTTTAACTAGCAGGGTAAATCCTCATAGAGCTTGTAAATGGCATTCTGTTTACAGTTCACTTAAGAAAAGGATCATGAGACATTGTTAGATAGAACTACATCAGTACACAAACCTTATGTGTAAACTGTTACATTAGGCATTTTAAACATTCAGTTCCAAATACTAGCTGTCAAAAACTGAAAACTAAAGGAATCTCAAGGGTTCTTATCTGAGGTTAATTGGAGCCCTCTAGCTTGTAAAAAACACTCAAACCTGTACTATGTACAAAATCAAATCTACAATTATTTATTTTTCAGCCTCTTTTATCTGAAGCATTCAAAGTAAACTACTGGGAATCTTACCTGTGACCTCGCTAGCACCATACGCTAGCAGTTGAGCTAAAAACATCAAGAACGGAGGTTCTCTTTGCTCTTAATAAAGTGGTTCTGGTGGAACAAAATCCACAAAAAGGATATCAAGTCAAGGTTTTTCTAACTATTCACATTCATAAGGGCTTGTACAGTCTACTGTGGCAGAGGATTATGGTTAAGAAAACCCAGGCACACAATGCCACTTGGGTGATATCCTTCACTGGAGAAATTTATTTTTTATCTGGAGAGACTGAGGACTACACAGAACATGCAAGTTACTAGAGCTATTAAGAGTACTGACTGTGCAGAAAGACCACAAACTAGGTCTAGAACAAAGCCAAGCCATATGTTCTGGGTAGAGGGTTCCACACTGAAAATGAGTTCCCCTGGTAACTTGGGGCCAAGCAATGTATGCAGAGACTGCTGGCTGTCTTTCAAGACTAAATTAATTGGGATAGACTAACTGGATGAGCTGGAAGTAAATGCCATGTACTAGTAAACCCGAAACTTGGGGGTGTTGAAAGTGGTATCACACTTATTAGACACTGCCAGCCAGGTCAGCACCAATCACAGAGAACTTTGCATTAGAAGATGTTTGTCTACAAAAGATTAGCACACATTTTCTACAACGGGGTCTATTTGATAACTACAGCTAACAGGGTGAATATTCCCTGCTTACAGTGCAGCTCCTTTAAGACTAAAGCTTCCCCTTAAATTTAATAAAAAATGCTGCAATTAATTGGCCTGTATAAACCAGTGGACCCACAGTGCACTACTGTTACTAGACACTGATGAGTTCTATAGCCCATACATATGTATTTGATTTTAATGGAGCGAAGATCAATGTTTATTGGACAATAGGCTTTAAAACACATTTTTGGGTTCCATCCAAAAACATCACTGCCATTATGTCAAAAGCAAAGTGCTTGTGGGTACAGACCATGGTGGTCAATATTCATTTAAATTAGTATTTATATTGTTATCATTTGCCATTTGTAAACCTTGTAAAGCATTTTAAGCTTTTTCCTCATTTTGTAAGTTCAAGCTTTTGTAGCATTTGTAGTATATTTGATAGCTAGCAGAATAAACAGAATAAAATAACATCATATTTGTGTCCTGTAAACTAGATGGTCTTTAATAAATATGCACCACTGAAAACCATTACTTGAGACCTTAAGGATGGTATTACATGGGCTCTGCACTTCCAGCTACCCTTCACCAAAAGTCCTAGCACTGGAACAACTCATGCTCCGATCTACTGCACCAGTGCCACCTTAAGCACACAAAACCCTGGGCTGACTACATGCCTTTCCCTCTCTCCCCTAAGCACCTTAGTATAAACCACTTTTGGATGACACCTGAACATCAACATAGCAGGGAAATATGTTAGGTCAAGAATCCTTTGATAGGATTGCGAGTTTCAAAGAAAGATATTTATGTTCAGAGAGCTAAACTACTTTACAAGATGATAGTCACTTCCACTTTCAATTATTAATAAACTACTTTATTATTATTGCTGGCATTGTGAGAAAAATGTTTAGGAACTCGTAAAACTATATTGGAAGAAAAAAAATTATCATCTATTTTGGAACTTGAAACTATAAATTTATTACTCAGTCTGTCAGTATTACACAATGGTCCCTTCCTCTTGACAAGATCTTCTCTCTGTCTTCGGTGACAAACATTTATTAGCTGAAGAAATGAATTGCGATTGACTCAATTTTAAACATGTCTGCCAGCAAAATTCCAAACATTGCCACCCCATCAGCCGAGATGGAGCCCGTTTTAATCTTAACAAATCAAATGACTTCCGTGACTGGAGCATGGAAAGACCCACAGTCTAATCTATACGCCATTATTGGACAGCTGTTGCAAATGTCAAAGCCTCTAATTTAGAAGTCCAATAACAGAGCAATGAAATTTTCGTAAGCACAACAGAAGAAACGGCGAAAGGTCTGAAGAGTATGAGAGCAATAAATCAGTGAGGGTTAAACTGCTCTTTAACTTCAGCTCTTGTAGACTGTAATTCAGTCTCTGGTAGGAGAAACCCCATAAATGAAGGATCAGGGTGACACAAATATAGTTTATATTAATAGCACGCAATGAATTTTTAAGATAATTTGTACTTTATTTTCTATTTTTCTTCCATCTTTTTCACACACAAGAAAGCTACAACAAAAGCTTCAGAGGCTTTAGGCAAAGTTGTACGTTTCTGCCTGAAAGATTTTGAAAATGAAAGTTTGTTTATATATGTTAATTTAAAAAAAACGTTTGACCCTGTTTTCAGTCACTACTGAAATGATTTGTGGTGTACACAGATTAACAGATCATTTTCCTTTAATTGAGACAAGTACATAAAAAATAAATAAAAAATGACATGAAGTTTGATTTGCTAAGATGGTTATAAATATGTACCACTTTAATATTAAGCATTTTAAAATCCATTTAGATCTCAA
>JAZGTJ010001094.1:44713-65681 GCA_036877575.1 Botia almorhae | reverse complement strand
GGATGAGCTCTTGTGCATCTATGTTTTATTATGTGGATTTTATTGTGGTGCTGTTTTATTGTGTTTTATTTTCTTATTTATTTTTTATTTTAGAATTGCTTGTACAGCACTTTGGTACAACTTCTTGTTGTTGGAACAGTGCTTTATAAATAAACTGAACTGAAACTGAACTGAATTGTTAGATACAGACTAAGGCAAAATGGAATATCGCTAGACATGAAATACATACAAATACAACACTTACTCTACGTATATTACTAAGATATGCAGGAAATTCGGAACTAATCATAAGTACTAACAGTTGTCATAGAAACATTAACACCAGTATGTTATCATGAATAAATAATCTCTTAGTAGCTGAGAAAACAGTTTAAAAGACACCTTTTAAAAAACCTTCCGGTGTATATGATGTGTGTTTGCTGTCTCATGATTGAACCAACAGTGCCCACTGCAACCATTTGAAAAATCTGCAGATGCTTTTCTGCATTCAGACAGTATTGTGCACTTGTCTACATGTCCGGTGCACTAACAGTTCTGACTGCTGTATCTTGTGCTATTTCTGCATGAAACTGTAATGTAGTACATACTGCAGCAGGTCATAGCTGCAGCAGACCATCTGTGAGAAAGGCCAAGAAGCTTTTTAAGAGTGCTGATCCTGAATTATAAGAAAGTACTTCCACACACAAGAGTCTTTGGAACACATTTTGTAAGGTTTATTCTTATTTGTTTACTAATTGTTGTACATTTAACTGTTCATGTTGTCATGTCCATAATGACCTGTGGCCGGTGACCTTATGGCTATATCACAGCCTTGGTTTTTCAGGACAGGTTACGTACTTAAATAGATTTATTTTTAAATACTTCACCTCATCTGACTATCTATATTAGTTCTCAGTGATAACCATGTGACTTTGGTGTTGTAATATATTTATACACTTAAATCACATCATAAATATGCATGGGTAAATAGATTATGTCCAGTCACTGATGAAATGTAACCTTGCTGTCTGATTGTATTAATAGAGTTTAAAAAATCAGAATCAATCTACTGTTCTCATTTTCCTTGAATGATGAGGACATGACTGGCATGCTTAAAATACTTGGTTTGTCCCAGAAACTAGTTGAAAAGAGGTGAATTGTTTGTCAAGACTGGAAACCACAATTTAATTTTTGCCTGACCAACTAAACAAATGTATAAATTGTTTGTTTGTATGTATAAAACATTTTCTAACAATGTGTATTACACCGTATGTATACAATGCAATTTAACTAAACACAAACAGTATTTATCCTCTAGGACATTGGCTTTATAAGCCAGTGTACAACTGGAAAGTTAGCAGTGCAGTGAAAAATGCACTAGAACAGAGTATAGATCACTTATGATTAATGCTGTGCTGTTAATTAGCTAGTTCATATATCATTTTAGATTTAATTTAATTCTTAAGGGGAGGGCAGATAGTGAAGCTCCTTTTTGCTTGTTAGTTGAGAAACCAGGACCCCTTATGTGATGTTATTTAACATACCCTCAACACTGAAAAATCCACACTTATTGCACAATCTACTAACATATTATTTCACAGGTCTAGTCATCACAGGAAATATGTAGCTGTTTTTAATAAATAGCAGAGTTAGAATAGCTCTAACAGGGTATGCCCTACTGTTGATTCATATTTCAAAGATCACTTGTTATGCTTTTAAGCAATAAGCCAAAGAGAACACAGAGGGCTTACTCAGCTTAACTGAGACTCCTCTTACTCATTGAAACACCAGATCTTATTTGATGAGCATTGATGAGCACATTTACACATGTCTCCCCTAGCACGGAAATAATTCAATTGTCTGTCTCTTTATATTAGTCATTGCTTTTTGACTGACCAGACATAATGCTATTTCCTGGGCTTTAAATGCTATTTTGCATGTTTTTTGCAAGTCTAATGTTAAAGCAGTTTTAGTCTTACCACACCAGTAAAAACAACCATTTGTGCATAAATATAGGTCTCATTTTTAAGTTCCATAAATTTTTATTTGACAATTTTTCCTATTTTGCTGAGTCACATTTGGGCAGAATTACACATTAACTCATGAACGACCATTGGGGGGGTCTGTTGCGCCAGTTCTGTATGTGTGCAGTTACTTAAATTTAGGAATTGAACCTGCTGCAGCCTCTCTCTTTAATAATAACACTTGACTCAACAATGATTCACTTGATGATTCGTAGCTTACAGCCCACGGGACATTGATGACTGCTGAATCATGAGTCACAATGATCAACTGAATGATGTCATAAAGTCCCATAAAAATGATTACAAAGACTAACGATCCTATCTTCTAAGGTGCTTTATAATTACTTTTTTTATTGTTTATATCCTTTGTAAATCTCATATAAGAAAAACAACATTATAATAAAGATATAAAATATATAATAAGGAGAAAATAAGCTGTGAAAAGGCATGCGGAACAGAACTTTTTAATTTTTAAAGTAACATTTAGGAATAGTTCACACAATTCTGTCAGTATTCATTTACCCTTATTTTTTCTACTTGTACTGTCACTCTATAAGAAAAGTTCCTACATGAAGATTCTTCTGAAAATTCTTCTGTCCTCCACTGAAAAATAACCACATATGAGTGCTGAACAATATAATGGATCATCGGATAAAACGTTTTTTGATGTGTGAACTGTTTCTTTAAAAATGTGTCAGTCCCTGGACTGCAGGTCATCTCAGAAAGTACTAGAAAAGTAATGACAGTAAATGAGAAACATGACAGACAGTGTCAACAAAGAGAAACAGTGATTGAAAGTTGACATTCAGTAGAGGAGCAGAGGAACATCCCATAAAACCAGCTCCTCTGTGACCCAGAATCCACACTAACTGTGGGTCATGACCCGTGAGCTTCACAAAATTGAAATTTATGGTAAGACTGCCATTTAAAGACTGCTTGTATCCAAGGCCAACGTGCAAAGATGTTGAAAACGAAAAAAGCACAATACCTTAATTTTACAACAATAACTCAGCAGTGGTTTCATGTACACCAAATGCTATTGGCCTCCCTAGTCACCAGTTCTAAACACTTAAGAACCTTTATGGGGTTTACAGCTGTCTAAATGCTAAAGATAATGGAGATGTTTCTTGTTGATTGCAGTTGTCTTGCAGTGCATCAGGGTTGCCAGATCCTTGTTAGAAAAACAAGCAACCTGTTCTGCAATGTGACCAACCAAAATAAAACTAAATAAGTGACCCTGTGGGATCAAGCAGATTAATAAGAATTGTTTGGTTTCTTGTACAGAAAACTTTAGATGCTTCATATGCAAATACGTGCATCCAAATCAATAAATAGATCTCTTACAGATGAAGAGAAAGTACATTTAACACATTGTGGTAGGGGAGGAGCTGGGAAGGGCAAAAACACTAAAGGACATCAACTACGGCGATTTATAATGACTTATTTTAAAGTGTGGCTATAACAATGGGGGCTATTAAGTGGTCATATTTCATTGTGCTATGAAGATACTTACTCCACCTGTTCATAGGTTTTGTTGTATCAGACAGTCTTTGTTCGTAAGCGTTTAAGCGTCGGTTAGCTTTAGAACAAATGACTAGTCCTTTTCCTGCTATGTACACAGAAGCTTAATGTAGCAGAACTGAGCCAGAAATTAGTTTCATACAGTATCGTTGCCCTCTAGTGGAAAAAGTAGTTTTTCAGTAGTTAAAACTTAAAATTACCAACAAAGAATAAGATGGAAAAAACACTACTGTTAATGTAGATTTTTATTTTTAAGATATGTATTACAAAAAACATACATATGAGCGATCATGTTAACAATGTACTATGAGATTTATATTTAGAATATAAAGATTTTTTCTACTGGTTTATATATACACTGTGCATTGTGTCAACATAATCTTAAGACAATGTTGAATGTAAGTTATTTAGCTTAATAACATTTTAAACATTTTCTTCAACACATAATGAGGAATGCTGTCATAGCTTAATTAGGGGCTTTTTTGGCCCATTTCCCTCCAGCTTTTCCACAGCAGCAGGCTCTGGCTCTTACCCTTTGTGACCAGAAAGCGAGGTAGCTTATAGCCATTAAACTGGCCTACACCATCATCCCTTCCCATCGCAATCAGCATAGTCACATTTCCTGAAAAATAACAAAATATTGATACATTTCCTCATACGTAACAGAACATTGATGTCAGAGTTTCTGTTTTCAATGCAAAGACAGTAGTGATTTATACTGCTAAGCTCCAAAACAGAATAAAAAGAAATAAAATTATCATTAACAAATGTTTCAATCTGCAACGCTATTTGTCTTATGACTGGTGAGAACCAATAACATTTAATGTCAAATAATCCACACGATTAACAGGATAAAGAAAACATCCCCATCTGTGTTCAATGAACAAAAAAATGCTGCAGGATAAGAACAATGTAAAAAAAAGGGTGAGTAAATGATTTTAATTTTTGGTCAAACTATTTCCCCCTCTGGTAAATAATAAATAAAGGACAGCTGAGACAAAAACTCAGGGGGAGTTTTTGATACCTGGCTGGTATGAAGTCAAAGCTTTTCCAGACAGACTGTTAATAATATTGGTAGCAGCTACTCCAGCATGAAGTCCAGCGTGATAGGCCATCTTAGGTTCATTGACATTGGCACAGTCACCCACAGCATACACATTGTCAAAGCCGTCCACCTGCAAGTGCTTGTTCACCTTTAAAGCTCCATTCTCTGTCATACACGCACCTGAAGGGTCAGAGCGTATTAGTTCTCAGTTACTTTAGATGAATTAGACATTAATTATATCTATTACATCTATTAATTACATGATGGCACAGCTACTAGAAGTCAATGAAGTCCTTTACCATACTTGTTTTATATTTTTTATGTTCTAAGTTTATTGATTGTTGTATTTACATAACTTGATTGTTGTCTCTATATATTGTGCAACACTTAGGTCAACATTGGTTATTTTTAAATGTGATTTAAATGTGGTTGATTGATTCACATGTATTATTGCACTTTCACATTCATATGTTTGATATAAAAAAAAACAACAACAACACTTACTTAGACTGGACTGGTAAGCGCCTGAGTTGATCTTATTTCCTGTGCAGCAGATGATCAGATCAGCTGTGATCTGCTTGTTCTGATTGGTCTTAACCACCATGCCACTCTTACACTTGTTTAGTTCCAGCTCTTCAAGGTTTGACACTTTCTGTCCTGCATTCGGGACATAGGGGAACAGAGAAGAATATAATCTACTTTTTAACTTCTAAACACTAATGAACTAAGCATATTTGTGCATCTTAAACTAGGTTTAAACAGTTTCAAACTCTGCCTTAAAAGGTTTAGGTAAGATTAAGGTAAGTATTAAGAAGTTAAGTTAAAACACATTAACAGACTAAATTCCTGCTTGGATGACATCTTTTATGTTAGAAATGTGCAAGGACAACAATAGGCAAGCTATTCTTCTCAGTAGTTTACACATTGTGTCACTGTGGGGTTATTAAAACATTGACCATGTTTACATACAAGTCACAAATCACTGACCTAAAAAGCCACTTTGTGGGATGAGAGTTAACTGACTAATATGTACAGTTAACTGACTAAAAAGCACACACTTTCTGTAATCTGGCAACACTGTGTTCCATCCAAGTATTACTGAAATTCCTTCAGTTCTTAAGAAAAGCAGATGTATGATCCTCCGCATAAGACAAAGGAACTTAAGGAGATGCTGATAAGGAACCTCAACATGCAGTATGACAAACCATGATGAAGTATTACCTAGCATCAGCTCAACCCCCTTTTCCAGCAGCACCTGCATAGCTTCTTTTTTTACACTAGGCAGCAGTTCAGGATCAGCCAAGTCTTCACGCGAGTGAATCAGAATCACCTAGATTACCAGGATTGTGTTGTAAAAGGTTATTATACACCAGATTGACATGCCACAAGAATTTAAAGGATGTTTGGTTGTACAGGCAGTTACCTTCTTCTTTGGACATTCTGTCTTGACCTCACTAGCCATTTCAACACCAGTTGTTCCACCACCAACGACCAGGACTGTGTTTGCTGCCTCCACCTGCAACATTGGATGAAAATCTAACTGTAAATAAATCCTGACTAGACTTATTGTTTAGACTGTATTGTTAATTAGATATCAGATATATCATACAATAGTTAACAGCTGTAAATACCCACCCTGGAAGCATAGCAAAGGAAAGACTCACCTCTTTCACAAAGTCCTCATACTTCTGAATGGCTGACTTGTAGGTGTCCACTGAATTGTGTTTGCCTGGAAAGGGTCCATTTGTTCCAGTACACAGAATGAGGTGTGAATAACGTACTTCCTAAAGATTAAATCAGTATGTTAAATGAGAAAGATCTCATTTTCTCTTTTTGTATTGATTTCTTCTGCTCGTACCTTTCCATTGTCAAGCACAACAGTCTGTGTTTTTGTATCTATTTGCTGAACACGTCCTTGGAGGAAGTTCACCCCAAAGGTTTCTTTATATGGTATAAAAGTCTGCTTGGCAAAACCTGGAAGAACATATACAAATCTGTGCATTTGTTCTAGCAATTATTGCAGCTGTTTTATCTTTATTTTATGCAGCCAACTGTTGCATACCACTTTGAACCGAGGCACGCAGAGCTGCAACGTTGTGATGAAAGGCATCCAGGACATCGATAAGCATGAAGGGTACCCTGTGATGTTTGAGGTGCTGAGCAGCTGCGATGCCACCAAAACCACCCCCAACAATAACAACATGAACGTTCTCATCAATGGACAACTGCCCACCCATAATTCCCTGCAGAAAAGAGGGAAAATGTTTCTCAGACAAAATCTGATTTTTGTTTGTATGGTTTGTAAAGCAAAATCGGTTTGCTGCATAATTAAACAGGTAACACAACACATTTTGAATGTGACATAATATTAACTTACATTAAGCTTTTTTGTAAATGGTAAACCAGCTTTGTTGAACTATACCCTGTTTCTAAGCACTCCTGGAATTGTTGCTTTAACTCTACATATTTAGTCCAAAAATTCTTCACTGTCTCCAGTATTTTCTGTTTACTTTTAAAATATAACTAACGTAACAGGTAAAAATACGCACGCTGTAACACTTATATACCCTGTAATTGGGACATTGAATGTTAAAATGTAATAGCAAACACTTAAGGATTCATGCTTACACAGAAATTGATTTTATTAAATAAACCTTGCCTGAGAAATATCTACTGGAGTGAAAAGTATGAACTTGCTATTGAAAAGTGTATTTAAACAAGATCTTTCAGTACTTTTAAAAGACAGGAAGCCATGATTATTCATTTTGATACGATTACAGCCTAAAAGTATAGTTATATGAGCTGACGTATCATTTCAGAGTTATCACAAGATAAATCAATAATCAAGTGTCTTAATTTATCTTTACTATTTAAGAATGCGTTTTTCACAATGTAATGGTACGTGCTTGAAAACATGATTAGTTTCATAGCTGGGCATGAGAAAGAATGTCTTTAACGTACAGAAAATGCAAGGCCTACATAGACAATTTGTATTTATACAGTATATGTAGTGCATGTCGACAAAGAAGACATATATTGTAACAAAGAAGCTTAAAACAAGGTCATAATCTCTGCATTATATACAGTTACCATTTAATAACTCACCTCGTGCACTATCGATGTCCCTTTCAGCACGTATATACAAGTTGTACGCTTCGTACTTCGACACGGATGTCTTCAGCTTTATTTAGTCAATACGTGTATTATAACCAATGGCAGCGCGAAGTGTGCCGGTGGTGGGCGGGCTCATCTATAGGACATGAAATGGACCATACTAAAACCCGTCCCAAGGAGCAAGAAATCGCAAATAATTCAATAGGTTTCGAGGTGTTCTCGGTCTATGGTGATCACTGATTTTTTTTACAGATGAGTCATATAGTGGGTGTGCTGTAGTCTTGCTGAATCACGGTGACAGTGAAGCACACAAATGACTTGTAGTGATTTAGTCTGTATTGTATTGAGCTTTATACAACTCTGGAATATTCCCGAAAAAGAACAAAGGGCGCACCCTTTACCTTTAGTACGGTTATCAGTGAAACCACACCATCTTATTCAGATGTTTTAATATACCATTAAGACACAATCATTAAAAAGAAAAAAGAAGTAGCAAAAAGAAGTTAAAAGAAGAAAAATAGCAAGAGAAGTTTTTTGTGTAAGGTCATTTTGTGGAACAACCGAAGCAGCCCCAAACTGGAACTGAAATTCTATGAAAGATGAAATGCATGTTATTGATATTTTAATAGGATTCTTCATGTAAGATGTGGTAGAAATAGAAAAAGGATTATGTCATGGCAGCTTAAATCACACCATTACCCATAGCCAGGATGAAATTGTCTTGCAATATTGCCAGAAGGTGGCGTTAAAACTTATTTTTTAAAAATACTTTTGAAAAAATCTTTTGGATATGCCAATCATCAAACATATGCTGAAACATCTAAAAATCCTAAGCAGATGACATGCTTATAAACATAATGCAGTTTTGTTTGTGTAAACAAATTGTTATCTTATTTAACTTATCAAAAATAGATTCAAAGCAGCGCGTCATTACTGTACACGTTAGTCTATCATATCATGTGGTGGGTGGTGTTTGACCCTTTAAGAGAGAGAGAGAGAGAGAGTACACTGAAGTCAACCGCCTCACCAGCAGGGGCTGCAGGATAAGCATGTCTGAATGAGCATTAACTCTCGGTACCTCCCCGTACTGACCCTGCTGCTGAGAACGTACCCGAGAACGTATGAGTGCGAGAGTCTGTCCTGCAACAGTGCGCTGTTATCCCGGACAATTATCTTGGATGTCGCACTTATGTCGCATTTCAAAGGTCAAGGAATGTTTTCATCCTCAGCCATTATCTTTGTGGCCATGCATTTTTTATAGAAAACCCCAACTGATGCTGGTCGGGAAGTGACTTTATGATAACGGAGGCATCGTGCGTTTAACGGTAAGATGTTTTACGCTGCATTGTTGTCATATTAGCGTATATGGCATACTTTTAGTTTGATAATCTATTTATCCATCTTTTAGGACGCATAGAGTCTTTAAAAAGTAGCGATAAAGTAGCACGATCAGAAGTGTTTTCCTTTTGTTTTACATTAGTCTCGTTCCCATGGTGAAGCGTATACTAAACCCGCGTGCTGCATTGTGGGATACCTATAGCCTTTAATGTTTAAAATTAGTTTAACAGGGTTAAGTCACAAAGGCTTTTTACTATTTATGTGTTTTAATGTTACAGCAATACAATGGTTTGATGTTCATATTAATTGAATGCGTCACATTAAAAGCTAAGTTCTAATGCAGCATTATATAAAAATTACAAATATAGTTAGGAAATCCAAATAAATCTAATCTATCGAAACAGTTTCCTTGACTATCAGAAATGTTTATGATTTTAAAAAGGTAAACAGGTCAGTGCCAGTTATGTGTCTTAAAATCACGTTCTTAAAGTATAAGATACAAGCTATTTTTGGGTAAATTAGACTTTTTAAAGTGCAAATAAGATATTTTGAAGTCAGTTAAGACTACTAATAAGAAACCCAAGGCTCCAGATGGCTCAAAACACTGAAGCATTTGGTCTTGTTTAGTGTTGAAGAGTAACAGAATTTATTGGCAGTACCAAAACAATGGAATCCTCACGGCACACTAACCTCTGCCTAAAGACTTAAAACGATAGGGCAATAGACACCAATAGGATACAAGAAGGAACATTAAAGATGATGCATCTAGGGCTTAAAAAGACAACGTAAAAAACGCGTATAGATGTAGATTATTATAAAATACACACAAGTGCAGTAGATTGTGTAGTCTGCTAATAAAACCTGCTAATGGATTTTCTCACAAATCAAACCATATCAGTTTTATCTTTTTGTCTAAACGAGCAAATGCATCATAAACTATCCCTCCAGGGGGTAATAAAAGATTGAGCACTAAACTTATGTGTGTTCACTAATAACTCTACATACATGTTCCAGAATCTGCATCAGTCCAGAATGTTGTGGGATGGATGAGGAAGAACAGAACCGCTATGTGGCCCAGTTAAAGGCTGAATTTGACAGCTGTGACACCACCGGCACAGGTTACCTTGATAAAGAGGAGCTTACTGCCTTATGCCACAAACTCAGCTTAGATGCCCATCTTCCCTTGCTGTTGGACACTCTTCTAGGTCCAGAGCATTATGCAAGGGTAAGCTCAGCAGACATCCTGCCTAATGCTGCATTATTATCAGATGTTATCAGACATTAGGATCATCTCTGGTGTCATGTTGCAGGTTAATTTTGAGGAGTTCAAAGAGGGATTCGTGGCAGTATTGTCAAGGTCACTGGATTTCAGTACTTCAGAGGAGGAGAACAGCTATCTTGAGCCAGGTATACAAATAGCAGATTGAAGACATTTATACTGTATGCTTTCATAGTTGTTTTAGACTTGTGTTCATCATTACAATTGTTGTTTTTGATATTGCATTTTTGAAGGTTTGTTTATGATATATCATGTGTAAATGAACTACATCTAGTAATTTGAAGCATCCTGGTTGTCTAAAATCTTATCATTATTTTGTTAATCAAGAGCTCAGTGTGTTCTTGCTTAGTTATATTTATAGGAAGGATGATGTAAACAGTCTGAAAAAAATGTGTGGTGAATTGTCACTTGTTGGTGTGACAATTCTATAATCTTTTAAATCTGCCTTCATAGCATCAATAGTGTAATACTTAGTTTATAATTGAAACATAGTCAAATCTAGCATTCATTTAGTTGTTCAAACATAAAACAAAATTAAAACAACGTTTACATTTCAAAATCATAAGGGGACAACAATTGAGCACTGTTGTTCTCAGCATAATTCGGCCATCAGTTTTCACTTGTTGTCAATTCTTAAAGGCAACAAGTTTAAAATGACAATTTCACTAGAAATGTCCAAGTTGGCTTATAGAGAAACCAGGTAGTAACCATGCATTTAGGAAATTTCATAAATGATAAAATATTGATATATTTGTCAAAATTAAGACTAAAAGTATGCAGATATTTTCTTGATATCTTGGAACAGGTTTATAGTGAATGCAGCTAGCTAAACTTTCATACATTCACTAACAATGACATTGGGACCATCTAATTAAAAAAATTCTGAAATGGTGTGTCAACAACAAAGTTTTCAAAGTTTCCAAATACTTTTGGGGCAGCTGTAAAATAGAACACAAATAAACCATGTTTATATCTCATGTCTCATCATGTCTTTCTGTTCTTGATAACTTAAAAATGTTTAAAATGCTAAAAGAAGTACATGCAGCCACAGTCTAAATTTGTGTAGATTAAAGGCAGTGTGACATATTCATGTAGAGAAAATAATGGCATGTTCTTTGTTCATTGCATCATTTACAACAATAGTTTGAGTTACCTGCCAAATGACTGTTTTGGCCTTTTTCACTGAAGCCAAGCTTCAGATTTATTTTCACTAAATAATTCAGATGCTGTAATCTTTTGTGTTGAATAGATAATTTGAATATATTTTATTCAGTTTGTAGTTTGTCACTGCATTTGCAGTCTTTGTCAGAGATAAATCTGCATTAGTGCTCCAGGCTGAACAGTCATATTTGAAACCTGTAATGAGAAACAGATGTTACACGAAGCCCTGGTTTGATGATCTCTGCTTTACCTTCCCTTTTAAACAGATTTCTTATTTTAATTCATGATCAAATGATGTGAGGTCAGCTTTTAAAATAAACCCACAGACATAACACAGGATTCTATTTTATTTTCCTTATTTTGGCTTTTTCCTTATTTTATTTGAAATATTGTCATTATAGCCTTAGCGCTATAACGCATAATTTCTGTGATTCTAGTGGTCCCAGAGGAAGTGAAGCCGAAATATGTGAAAGGAACCAAAAGGTACGGCCGGCGATCACGGCCAGACAAGACTGACTTAGAGCTTGCAGCTGACTCAGAAGACTCGCCACCATTTGGGACAAATGAAGTAGAAACAAATGGTGTGAGAAGAGCTAAGCTCAGACGCTCCACCTCACTGGAGAGCGTTGAGGTAAAATTCATATATACATAATCTTAATGTCTTTGCTATTTCTATTGTAAGTCAAAACTTTTGACTGATTGTTCTTAGAATCTAATTTATAATTCACATGAGAATTCAATTTGAATGCAGATTCAAGTGCAAATAGGTGTGCCTTTGTAGGCCTGTATGCAAACAGGCATTGTTAAATGTTAGCACCTAATGTTTACACTGCATTGCCCCTAAAGTGTTGTATTGTTAGTGGATTGAACACCTGAGTCAGTTTATTTGAATTGAATGGGTCTGGGCCTGACCTGGTTTTTACAGACAGGAAGTGCGGCATTGTGGTATGTGCAAGTGCAGCCCCCACCTTCACTAGACTTCAGTGTTACGTTTGGCTCAGGATCAAACATGGTTCATTTCACATTTTCTTATTCTTTCTGTCTCTCTCTCTTTCCAAAGAGCAGGAGCACTTATAAAAGAGGTCTGTTGTTTCTGCTGTGTCTGTGCTTTTTCTTCTGGAGTCATTTTACTTGTGCAAAAAAGTGCCAGATGGGAGAGCCAATTCAAACCTGTGCCGCTGGACCTCTTGATTCTTATGTTTTGTGTTGAGCTGTGCTGTTAACTATCAAGCAACCACCCAGAACAACGTAGCAACCACCTAGCAATGCACCAGCAACCTACCAGAATGATTTGTCAACCACATAAAAAAAATGACTAAGAATGCCTTTCCTACCCAAAACACATTGTTTCTTAAAGAGGAGCTTTTTAATGTGGGGATTTGCATGGGTATGCACTTTATACCCATATTAATAAACCTATATTAAAACATGAAAATGTAAAAAGCAATGGCCTAATGGAACTACTTAAGTTAAAAGTTCTGGGGAGAGTAGGTCACAGTCTGCGGTGGAGCTGAACCATCAAACGCTTTAGCCAGGAATGAAAGCATGCTGGTCCATTACAGTACAGTTTATGTTGGCAACAACCAGCATTTGGTGTTTATAAACCAGCTGCCAGGCTCCATTTGCTCCACTGTTTCAGCAGCCAGGCTGTTCAACATGGTGTTTTTATCACGTGGTTTAGTATGAAGTTTTTTCAGCTAGGATTAGAGGTCTTTTTAAGATGATCTGATTGTCTGGGTGGAGCTTAGGGTGAAGGCTCCCATAAGTTTGTTAGAAAAGCATTAGCTGTGGTCAGAAAGCCTGATAATGTAAAGTAAAACAAGGGAAGGGTTTGGCTGTAATTTGGCATGCCGCTTCCTCTAACAGTGCTTCTCATTTTAGAAATGCATACTTGCATACCAGAGCTCTCTGTCTCTCTCTATCTTTCTTTCTTTCTATCTCGTCCTCCCTCTCCTCTCTTTCATTCCGATGTTTTGAAATATTTAGACCCTTTATGTAACGCAGCACAGGCACTTTTAATGGATGAGAGATTACATACTTTCTAAAGCCACTCTGTCAGTACTGATTTCATGTGACTGGGGAGAAGAATCCAACTCATCATGTTTGGATCAGTAATCTCTTGTAAACAGTGGCTATGCACAGTTATTTTACATAAGCATTATGTAAAAGGCTTTGAGATTTAATTCGTTTCGCCTTTCTATTGTTGATCAGTGTGCTTTTAATTGAGAATGCATCATGGTTGTTAGTGGTATAATTATACAAAACTAATTGGGCACTTCCTGAAGGAAATACCATTAGTTTAGGTTTTAAAATTTGTTTCTGTGTAAAATATGTAGAGACCCTTAAGTACATTACCATAAAACCTGTGTGCCCTTATTGTTTAAGTTGCATAAAGTAACCAAATCAGATTAATGCTTAATAGTCATTTACAGTTTTGTGTGCCAAATGCACATTCCTTATTTACATTTATGCATTTGGCAGACACGTTTATCCAAAGCGACTTACAGTGCATTTAAAGTATACTTTTTTATCAGTATATGCATCTTAATTCTCAAAATCCCTTCCCTTTTTCCACCTGGCTCCATCCTGTTATGTAACACCCACTTTCCATGATTTAGTACATTTTCAATGGACATGCAGAAACGTTTGCATTTCAGAAGTAAAATGATTTGGAAACAAATGTTGACTTTATAAGCTTTTGTTAGGCTCTGCTATAGATCTTTCAGGATGTTTATGATTGAGAAAAGATGTTGTTGTCCAAAATATAAGTATACAAAAATTGTCAAATCAGAAAGCTTGCAACACTGGTTTGAAAGTAGTCTCAGTCCTGCTGTGCAGGTTTACAATCCTGAGCACAGAATCCATTCCATATATTCTTTACAACTTTAATGTGAGTAACAGCACTACTGGTTTAAGTAAATAATTGAACAGGATCTTATTAATACCGTACACAAGATGTTTTGCTTTGTCATGCTCTGTAAGTGATTTAGTTCTGGTTATGACACACATTACAGTATCACACATTTTTCACCAGGAAAATTGTTGTGGAATAGAATCAGTGTAATAGGATCGTGGCACTTCTGATTCTTTGGGAGTTTAATTTGCGAAAAGTTAGTGGGTACTAGCAACCCATTGGCAGATGCATCTGCTTGTCATTTTACACAGACAGCTATTTTTCTTGCACAGCAGTCAGCCACAATGAAGCTTTTAAAATATAATGGTCATGTAGGAAAATGAGGGTGTCACTTCTGGATGCAGAGCTAGTAATAAAAAATTAAATTGCATATGTGGGCCCGAATGCATGCCAGGAACTGCATAACTGAAGTGATGTTTCCTGCACACCGTGGAGGAAACTGTAATTGCATTACAGTACTGCATTTACATATAGCAGTACAATCAGCCTTTTAACAGTTCTGCACTTATGTATGGTTCTTGTATGCATGTGCACAGTGACGTTTTGGATGTTTGGCGTTTAATTTCCTCTGTAAGATTAATGAAGTAGTTGCTCTTCCTTTCTTTTACATAACTGTTTGTGAACAGTTATGTAATGCTGTTTCAAATTAAACTGATGATAATTGATTGTGGTGTGTCCCATATTTTGTTGCGTTTGATCTCTGTTAGCTGGAGGCTGTCTACCATTTCGATTTGTTTATCTTTTTCTATGTCCTCATTGTAATACTTAGATCAAACCACAGATCTTGTTAGTGACATATGTGTGAAGTTATCCACCACTGGATGGCTCTAGCATACAAATGAATTACTTAATGAACTTAATGAACAGCATGCCATCCACCTTCAGCATAATGATATGTAACGTAGTATGTTTAGTAAGTATACTTAACTTCGGAATAGCACATTACCATACTAGTCATACTACTTCTGCAGTATGTTTACTGTGCAGAGTATGCACTTTTTTAGGTATTCATGATAGAACTGTAAGTTTGCCAAAATGAGAGCAAACTGCAGAGAACATTATATCCCATAATGCAATGCACTTCTATTTCCAGTGTGATGAACTCAATGCTTTCATTGCGTAATGTGTACTGTTTACATAAAATGCGCTATATACTGTATAATGTTAGTATGCAGCATGCTAAAACTATATTCAAAACATACACACTTTCATGATTTGTACTTAGACTATTAGTTGTACTACATTTGTCTTTAAAGGTATTAGCCATAATACCTATTGCAAAAACCTATCAGTGGCTGTTAAATAACTGTCCAACTCTAAACCAGCTCTTATGTAATGTGCTTCATTGCATCATTAGAGATTTAGCTGATTTAGGTTCTGTATGTAAATTCTTGGATGACCTCCTACATTTTCCAGAGTGTGTTATACAACAGTGTGTGTTAGATGCTGCTTCCAATGTGACAAACCAGAAGTAATATTAATACCTATTTTTTGTTTTTAAACACTTATTACTTTATCAGAAAAATAATAAGGCATTTTAGTATTTCATTATGAAAACAATTCTTGTTTGACTTATCTACTAAATACAATATTTACAGAGTTTCAAGTCTGATGAGGACACAGGAAACAACAAGGACTCCACACACAAATATTTTGTTGCACAAGGTAGATACAAAATAACTACATTGTGGCATAAAACTAATTTAGAGTGTTTAATTTAGATGTAAAAATCATCACAACTTTCTTCTCGTTTACTAATCCCAAAGGCCAGTTAAAGATCTGGAATAAAGATGGAATAGAAAGTTTCCAGCTCTCCTTTGACCCTCAGCATGAAGTGACAGATGGGCAGGTGAGGGCAGTATGGGAGGAGCTGGGAGTCGGAGCTGGAGGGTCACTAAACCGCCAGGAGCTGTCCCTTGTCTGTGATCACATTGGCCTCAAGAACTTACAATCTGAGGTACTGCTAGTTTGCTATTTAGTGACATGTGTTTTGTGTAGTATACATCTGTAAATGAGTTTAATGTCTTTATGTTTCTGTGCAGGAGTTAGATGCTCTCTTCAGGAAGCTAGACAAAGATCAGGATGGCAGAGTCAGTCTCAGTGAGTTTCAAAGCGGTCTGTTCAGACGACATGATCATGCTGGACCCATCTCTACCTCCACACCTGCCCGGCCCAAACCTCAACGCTCCATCTCAAAGGTCTGGATTAACTCTCAAGATTACAGCTTTGTTGAGCATGCTGTAGCAATGAGATACTAATAGTCGTTCTGGGTTTCTGTGCATGTTTGGCTTCATTAGCATTTTTCCTGTGTTGGTATATTTTGTTAAAACCAGATGTTTAGGTAGGACGTCAAAGTAATTCCCCTTTTTAATAGTTACCAGCCTTTAGTTAACATTGCATTAAATGTTTCAACTAGCATATAGATAGGTAAACAGACATGGACCAAAATCTGTAAAACTTCATGTGGTCTTCAAAAATCATTCTCATTAGCATTTAAGTAAATATGCAGTGTTTTAAAACATACAACAAATGCATTTGTACCAGACCAGTTTATTTGACATGAAAGTTACAGGAGATAGAAGTGCTAACAAACGGATTCTCTGTGCAGCTGTGCGCATAAACCAATGACTGTCAGACTGTCAACCAATGACTCACTATCTTACACTAAATTAATTCAAACTTGGTACAAGAGTCCATTGCATGGGTCCTCACAATGTTTCATAACACACCCCACAAAAAACAGAAGTATGGACGTTAGAATGTGAAACAAGGCCAAGATACAACAATCATAAGCCTACTTACAGCAGGATAATGCCTCCAGAAATATTTTAGACATATTTGACTTGTTTTTAACTCATGCCAGAAGGGCAAAGTTTTATATAATTTATGGAGATCTCCACTATGTAGCTGCCTTTTTTTTCTTACATACTGACTTATAAGCATTGATAAGATAAATGTTTTATCAGAATAAACAAACAACAGAAGCATCTCCAAATTTGTAGGTAGCTGAATTATCTTACTGTCAAATGAAATTCAGTTCAGAAGTCCAACATCAGGCCATGTTACTGAGGGATGCACGGACTGGAACCAATTAACTTAATTAAGAAGGTGGAGCCTCTGCTCTCCAGTTTCTACCAAAGCACAACTTGTGTTCCTGTGCAATGACCAAACCTGACAGACATCTGACATGATGTATTGCACAACAGGCCTCATATCTGCATGTAATTTGTTTACCTGGGAATCTTATGTTGATATTTCAGAGGTGAATTGCCAGCTCTGGGTTTTGTTTTTAAAGCATAAAACATAGTCTTCTCTTAGCTCGAGCTTTCCACATTTGAGGATCTAGGCACATATTCTGAGGTTCTTTTAAAGACAAAAAAAATGTGTTCAGCGGTTAACAAACATTGGGATGAACATTATGTGGTGACTGGAATTAAAAACTTGGCTAAGCCATTTTAAAGGTTATAACACCTGAAGTCCTTTTATTATTGGTCAGTGAAAATTCATGCATGTTAAGCCTTATTGCAGCTGGACAAGCAATGTTGCTAGATTGTTTAGCATGTATTTCTCCTCGTCATTCCCTCTGTTGTCTCAGGTCCTTGAGGAATGTGTGGTGCGGTCCACCTCACCTTCCTTACTGTCAGCCACTGTGGGACAAAGGCTGCTGACCCGGCTGGATGATGGATCAGGATGCACAAGCCCAGAGAATGTCATCGCCCTGTGGACAGAGGAAGGCATCCACAACAGCAGGAATGTACTGCAGGTAATTAAGCACTTAACTGCTTACTCATGAGTAGTATTTGTACAATTAATTTGTAACAAAAAATGATATTCTTTATAGTTAGGGTTAGAGGATTATTAAAAACTTTATCTTATTCCTGAAAAAATCTTAACCTGCATTGTTTATGCTGTGTACATGAGTGGTTGAGCAGAGTTTTGCTATTCCTCTTCTAAGTGATCAGACTTTGTGACTTTTGATTGGTTGGTGATAAAGTGGAATTGCAGAGACTTCAGTGTTGGTTCTTTTGATCTGGGCCAATATAGAGCAACCACACAGAGGACTAATAATCATATAGCATTTGGCCACAAAATGCTCAAAAAATATTAGCAACTACAAATCAATGGCCAGCAACCACCAACGATAATCTAGCTTTAGTGATGGCAGCTTTAAAGGTCAATGTTTTTGGGATGGACATTATTTGTTTATGTTTTAAAATGATTTTTTGAATTGTAATTAGAAATATGTGTGTGTTAGAAATTGTATAGTGAAATGTGTGTGAAATGTTTATTATAAGCATATTATAAGAGATAAAATATTTATTCTGAAAAGCATGGCTTTAAAGACATGTATTGTTCTGACTCTGTAATTGTGCAGATTCTGGATTTTTCTCTGGAGGAGCGACTGTGTCTGGCTGAACTGACTCTCGCTCTGGACAATGAGTTACTGGTCAGTGGAAATGGAATCCATCAGGCTGCTCTGGTCTCCTACAAGAACGAGATAAACTACTTACAGTGGGTGTCATGCATATCACATATGTCTTTACTATCTAATGAAAATCACAGCACTGTCGTAGATCACTGAATATCCCACCTGGAGGGCATATGATACCATTGTGTTATACATGGTTTATTTCTTGTTCTTAAAACTGTTGTCATCCAATCAACTTTGTGAGGCTCTTGTGAGATGATACTTGTGACAATCAGTGGTCATCCAGCTGTGGTGTTTTCCTTTGACTTCAGAGTGCTAGCAGACCAGGCCTGCCAGGAGAGAGACAAAGCCAAGGCTGACCTGGAACTGGCTGATCGCCGCAACCTGCAGCTGGTCAGAGAGGTGGACGATCGCCATACCACCATGGAGTCCCTCAATGAGTCCAAAATCAAGTAAGTCTGCTCTGCTCCCTTCGAAATCTGTTGAAGATGCTTGCCAGTGCTCTGCAATGTCTCCTACTGTGATGCAGGGGTCTGGAGCAGGAGTTCAGGGAGAAGCTTACAGCGCTGCGGAGCGAATCAGAGTATGAAAGCAACATGTTTCTGAAGCAGGTTGAGAAGGAGAGTGAGAGACTTCGGGGGGAGCTGGAGATGCTCAGGGCTCAGGATGCTAGCCTGCAGGAGGACGTTTGCACTGCTGCCAAGGCAACTGCTGAAATCATTATAATACATAGCAGAATATTGCTTAAACTGTCAATGCAAAATATAATTTTTCAGACTTTCATGCTGCGTTTAAAGCTATTGTAGAGCGCAGATAACTAGAGTGGTGTGTTTCTCTTGGCCTGTTATTGTGGTGTGGGTTCAATCACTCTAGCTGTGTGTTACAGGAAAACAGTCGTTTGGAGGAGGAGACTAGCGCTCTAAAAGAAAAGCTGTCTGAAGCAGAGTACACCATCTCTAAACTACAGAAAGATCTAGACCACCTACTGCAGGACAGAGTGAGGCAATTTGAAGAAGTGTATATCTAATTAACTTAATGTTTTTTTTATGGATCATGACTGATAATTGTTCTGTGCCTGTTATAATTTTACAACAGTATGGTGACCTCGATCCAAATGGTACAGGACTTAATCAGGAAGAGCATTTCTCAGAGATCATAAAGGAGTATGAGAAGCAGTGCAGGGTATGAGAGGCACTGTGTGTGTGTGTGTTTATGGCATGTTGGTTGGTGTTATTCCTACAGTGAAGGGTTATTGGAGTCTTTGGAGATTAAAGCATTGTATTGTAACCCATTCCACGCTGTTTGTTCTGCATGAACGATACCTGGAATGCATAATCCTTTGTTTATGAGAGTTTACAAATGCTGAAAGTTTTACTGATGCAAATGAGTTTGTGACTCCACCCCACTACCCCATGCAGGAGCTGCAGGACAGGAATGATGAGTTGCACTCGGAGCTGGGGTTGTTAAAGTCTCAGGGTTCAGGAAGGAGATCCAGGCGATGCAGGAAGAGCCTGTCAGGTTATGACTGGTCAAGCCGAAGAGCATTAACCACTGAATCAGATTCTGGTAAAACTTTTACTTTAATAAATTAATTAGCTTTAAATATTTTGTACTTTACTACCTTTCTTAGATTTCACATTTTTCCTATACACATAATTATCTACCTTCTCCATAGTGAAGGTTTCCTTGTTTTGCTTTGCAGATGATCCAGAAATGAAGAAAGGTATGTCTCCTGTGGTCAGGAAAAAGCTTCAAGTCACTGACAAGAACAGTAAGCAATAATAAAAACAAAGTTAATATATTTTCCTTTGAAATACACATGGGTCACAGGTTGCTATGATGTGCCTCTTCAGCATTGGGTTCGTTAGAGAATCTGACTCCCTCCCTGAGCATCGAGACTGAACTGGCCATGGAGCAGATAAAGGAGAAATATGAGCAAGAGGTTCAAGACTTGAAGATCCAGCTGGAGACTAAGGTAGAAGCATACCAGACAAACATCAAATGAAAAGTCATCTTTGCATATTTGATTTTATTAGGAAAGGAAGGAAGGAAAGGACGTGAGGTGACCCATACTCGGAAATTGTGCTCTGCATTTAACCCATCCAAGTGTGCACACACACAGTAGTGAACACACACACACCGTGAACACACACCCGGAGCAGTG